>VZRI01007252.1:437265-447541 GCA_013397515.1 Upupa epops
TCCTCACATCCAGCCTAAATCTCCCCATCTCCAGCTCTGCTCCATTCCCCCTAGTCCTGTCGCTCCCTGAGATCCTAAACAGCCCCTCCCCAGTTTTTTTGTAGCCCCCTTCAGATGCTGGAGGCCACACTAAGGTCACCTGGGAGCCTCCTCTTCTCCAGCCTGAACAGCCCCAACTCTCTCAGTCTGGCCTCACAGGAGAGGTGCTCCAGCCCTCTGAGCATCCCCGTGGCCTCCTCTGGACTCGCTCCAGCACGGCCACACGAACATCATCCGTTTCCCTCCAAACTATCTCGCTGGTTGATCAGAACCGCTGTTAGCCCTCGCTCATGGATTCTGTCAAAACATCTCCCGGCCAGGCTGGGGCTCAGACAGGGAGCAGTCAGATACCAGGCTCCCGCAAGCAGACAAATGGCAGGCACTCGCCCGTGACCCGTTGCCGCTGCCCCGGGAGAGGCAGCGGTGGGAGAGCAGCGAAAGGAGAAGTCACACTTGGTTGCTCAAGAGGAACGAAGGGCAGGTACCTGTAAGCGTGAGATGCGCCTGGGCTGACAGGCAGGCAGGACGTGAAACCTGTGCCAGTGGCTACCAGGCAGGACTAAACCTCGTGAGCACAGCAGCTCAAAAGCTAGACAGACAGCAGCAGTACTGCTCAGCCTCCATGCGTCCAGCACAGAGCAACAAAGATGATGAAGGAAGGAGAGCAGCTCCCTGATGAGGAAAGGCTGGGGGAGCTGGGTTTCTTGAGCTGGGAGAAGAGGAGGCTGAGGGGAGACCTCATTCATGTCTCTAAATCTGTGAGGGGTGGGTGTCAGGAGGATGGAGCCAGGCTCTTCTCAAGGTCATCTGGGGATAGGACAAGGGGCACTGGGTGCCAGCTGGAACAGAGGAGGTTCCCTCTCACTCTCAGCAGGACCTTCTTCCCAGGGAGGGTCCCGGAGCACTGGAACAGGCTGCCCAGGGGGGTTGTGGAGTCTCCTTCTCTGGAGACGTTCCAGACCCGCCTGGCTGTGTTCCTGTGCCACTGGGTCTGGGTGATCCTGCTGTGGCAGGGGGATTGGACTGGATGATCTTTCGAGGTCGCCTCCAATCCCTAAGGATTCTATGTCTGGCACCGTTACAGAATGGGATCATTCCTCAGTTGCCTTCCTCTGCAGTCCTCCTGTTTGCCAGCCTCTGCCCGTTTATCGCTGGTCTGGGCTCGGATCACCATGTCCTGGAGCACAGGGCAGGGTCACACCAGGCTTCCAGCAGCAGATCTGCTTCTGCACTTGGCTGCCGCTGAAGAACGGGCTTGAATGCTTCTGCTCTCCTGTGAGGAAACCCGCTCTCTGTGCCCTCGGGAGCCCCTGGCTGCAAAGGCCACGGCAATAAATAAAGCAGCGTTCAGCTGGCAGTTGTGCGGCTGCCTGCGAGGGGAAACCAATTTGTTCATGGGCCCGCGATCACAGCTCATTTATCAGGCCGGGCCCGCAGTATTCCCTCGCACGGCGCTCCCCAGGGGCTCCGAGCAGCGTGCAGGTGGCGGTTCCAGCCATGGCTTTTCATGGGCTCTGATCTAACAAACCCAAGGAAGAGACTGCATGAGCGTGGGCTGCAGCCTACTGCTCCCGCTCATCCCCGCTAAGAGCTGCAGAGCAGGTGCAGGAGGAGGAGGAGGAGGAGGAGGAGGAGGAGGAGGAGGGGAGTACCGCAGGGATGCTGCTGTCAGAGCACGCACGACTACAAGCCTGTTACAGCTCTCTGGGGGTGTGGAGTGGGGGGGAACTGGGCTGTCTTCTCTGTCTGTCAAGCCCATAGGGAGTGCAGGAGGATGAAGGGAGGAGAGCGGAACCCAGCGGTACGCTCAAACCCGTTTGTTATTCCGAAACGCATGAGGAGTTAAGCACTTTGGTTATTACACAAGAAACCTTCAGAAATAGCCTCTTGCTCTGAACCCCCTCTATTTCAGAGTGCCTCTGCTCCCCACTGCGATTGTTTTGGGCTGGCTGCAAGCAGGAGGAGGCTCTGGCTGTGGAGCAGGCTGAGGATGCTCGGGGTCACCACCTTCTGACACACCAAGCTGACCTCTATTACAGCAGCCTGGCCCTGGGGGTGGTGAGATGGGCTGGGAAAGGCTCCGCCAGACAATTTCTTGGCCATTTGGATTTCCTGAGGGATGGCTCTATGCCTCGAGCTTAGTCAGAAAGAGCCCCCCAGGGGCGTTAAGGCATGAGACCGAGGGGCTGCTCAGCTGGGAGAGCTTTAAACAGCCATTCGCGTGCTCCACATGGGGTTCTTGTTACTCCTCTCCTACAGCTGCAGGGATGAAGCAGCACACGCAGGCCATCCCATTCATCACCTAGCCCTTCACCCGGGCATGCAGAATGAGCCTCCTTAAGCCCACTCGCTGCCACAGCTGTGCAGTACCAAGGAGTGGGCAGCCTCTCCTGTGGGTCCCCTCACCCCGTCTAACCCCGTTAGCCACTGCAGCACAGCCAGAGATCCCTAACATCCATAACAATCCTCCCCCCAGGCTTTTATCTGCTTCCCACATCCCTCTGCTGGAATTGAGATTCCCTGGTGCTAACTCCCCACCTTTCATAAAACCCTTAGGGATGGGAAGGGACCTGGAAAGATCATCCAGTCCAATCACCTGCCACAGCAGGATCACCCAGACCGTTGATGTGAAGAGCACTCGGCTCCATCCTCTACCTGGCCAGGGAAGAGCCTCACTCGGACTGCTCCGTCTGTGACTTGGATCCACTTCTCATCTTACTAGCAGCACCTTGCCTGGCTCTGTGGCCAGACCCAGGCTGCTGCTCCATGCTCCTGCCTGCTTTTTCCTCTTCTCCCCCCTGCCCAGTCCAAAGGCTCTTGCCTCCCGCTGCACTCGCTGGCCTTTGGTACCACTTTGACTCTGCTCGCTGCTGTTCTCTGATGAAACAGTTGTCACTGCTGCTTCAGCAGCCTCTCCCTCCAGCCAGCCTCCATCAATAATGCAGCCAGGCCCTGATACCAGCTCAGGAGGAACACGACACTCACGCCAGCTGACTGACAGGGTGCACAAGCTCCAGGCAAGGGATTTCTCCGCAGTCTTTTAAGTTCTTTTCCAAAAGCTGAGTTAGTTCAGCTAATAAAACCCAGAGCAGGGAGCCTGGCAGAGGTCAGAAGGCACCAAGAAGGCTTGAAGCGGTTGATGTGCTGAAGCCCATCGGGTTGTGTTTCCCCGCTCGCCTCTGCCCGCTCTGCCCAATGTTCCTCTGCTCGTCACTTGGGACGAAGCCTATCCGTGTTCGCACGCTCCCGGCGCTGGAACGTGGCCGCAGCGTGTCTAGACACACAGCACCCTTGTGAATCGGTGTATGAACAGCCTTGCTTGACTAGCCTTGGGCTAGTAGCCTTGGCTTGCAGTTGCCCACCCAGAGCCACGGCAAAGGGTGCTGTGGGGAAGAGCCCCATTAATTCTCTCCTGTTGACACTGCGCAGTCTCTTCAGCCCCCAGTGCCCCTGGCCGGAGCAGAATGACACAAGACAGCCCAACCACCGCTCCAGCAGCTGCAACAGCCCACTGAAGCTCTTGGCACGGGGCGAGCAGCAGCCATAAAGAGCCCGGGTGGAAGCAGCGCTAGATGCACAAATTCTCAGGGCATCGTTAACGAGCCCTCGACTCGGGCACTGAGCTCTGTCTCCACTCAGTGCGGGGCGCTGAAACACTGAAACTGCCTGTAAAGGGTTTGGAGTGACCCGGGTACTATCCATAGGGCCCTACGGACAGAGTACTTGTGACTTAGACGGCAAACAGCTGCGGCTTCCTGCTCTCATCGCTGGCCACTCACTGAACTTACAGATCTGGAGAGAGTTCAGAGGAGCAGACGGCATAATTAGCTGCGTGGAGGCTAGGACCAGGTTTGAGGAAGCTCTTTCCCTCCTGGGCATTGTTGTACTCACTAAGGGTGGGTGGAAGGCTTGAACTTGTTTCTAGTTGGCAGCTGCTCCAAGACCTTCCTGGACTCCAGTCCCAGGCTGGGTTCCCATTCCAGGGGAAGAGGTGCCAGGAATAGTTTTGGTCACGGATGAAGGGCTGAGTGGGTTCAGGTCCCACAGCAATTTAAACAGGAGTGGTGAGAACCAGCCTCTGGTCCTGGTCTGCTCGTTAGAGCAAAAGACAAGAGCTGAGCAATGCAAGTGCCTCCACAGCCCTACCTGATCAGGAGTAGCTCTGGGAGAAAGAGACAGTAACACGCTCAACACAGGAAGGCAGGGGAGATCTAGGCTCAGCTCTGCACCTCAGCAGCGCCCTGCAAACCCTCGTGACCACAAAGCAGCTGGACTGATAGCGGTGGTGGAAGGTGACTCTAAGAGAGTCACATCACACTGGAAAGGGAGAGAGCAGGAGGGCTGGTCCTGGCACCACAGACACCCCTTGCTGTGGGCACACGGCGGCTGCCCCACCGCTGCTGTCTGTAGGGTCACAGTTACATTCAAGCTCAACCTGTGCTAAACTCTCCTCCAGGTAGGTTACACCAAGCAAAAAGCCACCCTCAGGATGACTCTTACGTCTTCTCCTGATGCCACCTAGTGACCACTGCCAGCCCGCTCAGCCCCTGATTTGGACCCTCGGAGCCACCACAGGACTGTCAGAACCGAGTGGGGTCGGCGATTGACTGGAAGGACGCGATGCTGGCAGGGAGGTGGGACAAGGAAGAGAAGCAGCTAGACCGGCTACAGAACACCCCCGGGTCTCTTCTGGCAAGCACAGCAAACTTTCGGGTTCTCTGGAACGCCGTGCTGTCCCCAGAGAAGCAGACCGACCCACGCTTAACCAGAGCCGAGTGTTTAATCGATTGCAAGGGAGTGACGACCGCCCGCTGGTCGTGCTGGGATGCTCCCTGCTGCGCGACAGCGGCACCGAATCCTTAAGAGGTAAAGAAGTGGAGGCAGATCCATCACACAGAGTACAGCTTCTGCGGCTGGGGGTGCTGGGGGCAGCATGAGACATAGTGATGCCTCCTAAGGACTAGCAAATACCCAGGCCCGAGGCATCTCAGCGGGACTGAGAGGAGAGATCTGTCAGCGCAAGCAACTCCCCGACGTCCATAGGTAACAGCAGGCAACGATCTGAGGTTTGGTTTTTATATAGATATATTTATAATTATATATATAAAGCGCCTATCACCGTATCCATAAACATTCTTTGGAACCACTGTGGCAGCAGAGGGAAGAGCAGGATCAGCCTGTCGGGACCTCTGCGCTTCTGTTTCCAACCGATTTACAAAAGAAAAAGCCACAAGACTTCGCTGCCAGCCTGCCTGGCTGGTGTTTAATACTGCTACTCCATCAGGGTTGGAGGGAGACCTATTGTGGATGGCAACAGTCTGCACCGGGACTTCTCTTAACTGTGCTGCAGACCAGTCGCAGGAGGGCAGTGGGACACGGAGGCTCGGATCCGTTACCGGTCAAAACGTCACAAGGAGCAGGGAGCTCCCTTTAGGAGAGAGAGAGCGAGGGAACTGTGCGCACAAAGCTGTCACTCGGTGCTTAAGGCTGAGTCAGTGACCCCTCTCTGGAGTCTTCCCGGGTGTCACAAGATCATCAGACGGAAATAGGTGTCAGTTATAAATACATCATGTCAGTTGTAGGGGGACACGAGGAGGGGAGAATTCAGAGTGGGCACAGGGAGGAGAGAAAGGAAAAAGACATCTTACGTTTCCAGCTCTGGAAAGAACAGTTTTGACCTCACGCTGTAAGTCACCGGCCCCGTGCGATAGTCTGATCTGGCTCACGCCCCCCGTCATCTTTAACACATCACCAAAGGGAATGTCGGCTGGCAAAGGGTTAAACAATCCCACACAGTGGAGAGCAAATCTGCAGTCTGCTGGGAAGGTCCCAACCACATCACTGACGATCTCTGGGTCCAACTTGAAGGAAGGAAGCAGCTTCTCAGACTCACACATCGCTCAGGGCCTGGAGACAGCCAAAGACACAAGAGGGTCAGCACGGACCGTGCTGCAGCTCGGGCCAGTCCTCAAGAGAAAGGCGGCTCTGAAACAAAACCCCAGCCCCTGCCTGCGGCCCAGGACACTCTAAGGAGGGTTTTTCTGGAACATGCAGTTGCAGCCCAGTTACCAGATACAGGGGTGATGCAAAAATGCAGACCATCCCTCAGGCAGGCCGACTGAACGGCACCAGAGCAGCCTGTCTTCACTCTCTGGTTTGAGCTAGAAACCACCACCCCTCAGATCGCGGAGCCTTGCAATGGGAGAGGCTTAGCTGCGGCAGGTGAAGAGGGAGTGATCTGCCATCACGGCATGGGACATCAACCCAAAGAACAACTGAACTGCAGCCTTCCCAGCCTGACTCATACTCCACCACGTCACCAAACGCTGCCCTGCTCAGACTTGCCCACTGAAGCCTTCAGGGCTGCAGGAGATCCCGCACTCCCACTGAAGCAAAGTCATACCTCACCCTCGGTGGAGTAAGCGCAGCGCAGCCCCGCTTACCTTCCGTGCAAACTCTGGCAGGATGAAAGCTGCCCGATGAATGTCAGAGTTGTAGTATTTCAGACTCATCTCCTCTACCTGTTGCTGTGAGAGCTGCTGCACAGGCTCCCGGAAATTTGTGTTCTGCAAAAAAAAGAAGCCAGGTGGATGCAGAGTGTTTGGACTGTGTGTGACAGGCGTCCTGCTGCACGGCAGAGACCCGAAAGCACTTGCTGGAGCACACATCACTTTCTCTTCTAGCATGAGGTCAAAGATTCTGCACAGCTCTAGCCCCAAGGGCTGGAGTTCATCTCAGTACCCTGTGACCAGCCCTTACTCAGAGATGTCAGCGCATGAGATCAGACTGTGTGCAAGCCGTGCGCCAGAGGGACTGTCAAGACTGTGCCTGCGCAGGGAAGCAGCAAAGCTTCTGCTCTTCAGAGCAGAACCCACATCTGCGTTATGTCAGGTGCCCCAGATAAATCAAACACGAGTGCTGCTGCCTCCCTAACCCCACACCCCATTGGGCTACAGGGCTGCTGTAACGCAGCAGAGACGGAGAAGAGCAAACCTCAGTGGTCTGACAGAATCACCAGCCCACATGCTAATGCTGACTCTCACTCAGAGGCCTCTGCACGAGCTTACCAGTTGCAAGCTGATGCTGCACTTCACTCGGCACTGAGCAAGCTGCACTGCAGCTCTGGGAGCCAGCATGACTCTGGAAGTCTCACAGGTGGGAGAGCTCTGTGCACAGCCCAGGCTCTGCACGGGACAGTCTGAGGGAGGCTCTGCAGGTGCTTTCAAGGAGAGCAAAAGGGCACTTCAGGTGCTGAAACTCACCGGGTTCTTGCTGCAGAGCATGAAGCCAATCTGCCCGCTGGGGTACGTGGGGATGGTGCAATAGGCGTATTCCACAACAGGGAACAGAGACTTGCAGAACTGACGCATCTCCTTAATGAGATCCAGGTGCAGCCACTGGCACTCACCTACAGGCACAGAGGAAGACACGAGGCAAGGTGAGAGCTGCCCCTCTTCACTGTGCCAGGTTAACTGCGGTTCCAAGTCCAAACCTGCTCTATTCCACGCAGCTCCCGCGGTTTCAAAGGCAAGATAAGACCCTTACGCCAGTCTGACAAAGCTCAGTCCCACAGTTAACGAGCTGATGCAGACAGATCAAAAACACTGCTCTAGCTGGCAGCTGGAAGGGGATTTGCTCCCTGTGCCATGTCTCCCCAGCATGAGAGCTCCCTGGTCTGTGCCTCATGCTTTGCACACAGCAATCTTTGTTTCACAGTGCAGAAGGGCAGACTGAACTGGGCTGTCAGGAAGAAGTTCTCTAGCAGGAGGGGGGTTGAAGGCTGGCACAGGTTGCTCAGGGAGGGAGCTGAGGCCCCATCCCTGAAGATCTTCAAGGGGAGGCTGGACAAGGCTCTGGGCAACCTGATCTGGTTGAGACTGCCCCTGCTCCCTGCAGGGGGGCTGGACTGGGTGCCCTTTGGAGGAACCTTCCAACTCAGGCCACTCTATGGTTCTATGACCTGGCACCAGCCTCTGCCCAGAGCTAGCAGCCTCACCTTGGCAGCAAAGAATGCCATCTTCTCGCAGGGCTGTCTTCATCAGCTGGTAGTAAGATTCTTTGAATAAGCTTTCTGCAGGACCTGGGAGCAAAGAGATATGGAGAGAGAGACTAGAACCATGCGCTTCTGAGAGCTTCGGGACTGCACTGGAAAAGACATTTCCAATGGTTTCTCAGTGATCACAGGCGTAGAGCAGAAAGTTCAGATCCTGGATGAAGCCCAGCCTTCACCTAGCGCAACAAACCACTTGCATTTTTGCTTTGCTCTATAGCTAGCCCAGCTCCCCATCAAACAAAGTCCTAGCAATGGCCTTTGGCTTCAGTAAATGTTTATTAAACTGAACTCCTGCTCCAAACTGCCTTCTGGAGATGCCTCTCTCTGTTACAAGGGTGAAGCTGATTCAGGCCCTCATTACTAGGTCTCCAACATGAGGCACCACAAGCACATTTGGTCCCTCCACAGCTCAGTTTTCCCCTTCAGGAACACAGCCACCTCACTGCAGCCACCCTTAGGCTAGGGAGTGACACCAGGAGCTCATTAGCGGGCACATATGCAAAGCTTGTCCTTGCCAGCACAGTGCTGGGTCCCTCATGGGACTGCTGGGCTCAAGGATCAACTCTCTGCTAGAAGCAATAGCCACTGGAGGTGAATGTTGAGGAGAAAAACCTGACAGCTGGCTCAAAGCTCTGCTAATACAATTTTCTGGTCTTCACTCTTCCCTTTCTTTACCCAAAGAACCACAGTCTTTTCACTTGAAAGGAGCCTGGGCAGACTGGCACTACTTGTGTGAGGAAGGCAGAAGAGAAAAGGAGTGTGGAAAGCAGTACCCTTTCACGGCCAGAATTCTTACCCATGGGGTCAGACGAGTCCGTGATAATCACATCAAAGGCTTCTTGATTTTGCTTCATGAACTCAAAACCATCTCCCACGTGCAAGGTCAGCTTAGCGCTGGAATAGCCCACTGCCATCCCAGGGAGGTATTTCTTAGATACCTGGATCACATCCTGCAACACAGAGCGTGGGTCAGCAGGGGCTACAAGGAGCTACTGCTCAGGCCACCGAGCAGCTGCAGCTGAGTGAGTCACTTCCTTCCATGCCTTCAGCACAAATCCCAGTCGCTAGAGAGCTGTCAGCATCTTTAGCCTACAAGTTACTCTCAGCCCTTTCCTATGGCCTCAGGGTTCAGTGACACTGTCGCTCTGTCCTTGCCAAACTCGGCAAGAACCTGGAGCTTCAAAAGCTTCCTGAGGAACTACAAGAATAAGATTAAGAGATCTAACTGCTCCGTGATCCTTTCCCCTGCAGACATCACTTGCACAGATGATCTCAGCTAAAGACTTTTCCTTCCTAAATAAAACCCTGTCAGCAGGTTTTTTTGGAAGCAAGATGAGAAATCTCCCTACCTCTGCCCCCACAGTAAGGCAGAGTTTTCTCCCGGTGAGGCAACCTCTGCTCTATGCCCAGGAACTGCCCTGAACTCTAACTGGCTTCTCACAGCTGGCACAGAAAAAGACACGCAGCAAAAAGCACAGCCAGCATGGCCGTGTCCTAGTGCAGCCTCAACGTGAGGAGACAGCAACGCTTCTCAAGTAAAACATCAGAACAGACCGAGAGCAGGAGGACCTCTGCCTCGCACAAAAACAGCGCCTGTTCGTTTCCAGCTTCTGCTGACAGGACACTGCTTAACAGTGACCACCCTGGTCCAGCAGGAGCAGCTCTCTTCTGCATGGGGGAGAGGGGAACGCAGCACCTCCAGTGCTAGGGCTCGCCTTCTCCAGATGCTGCACTTGGCCCACGCTGGCCTGGAAGAACCTCCACCGCACTGTGTGAGGCAGCCAATGCCACGTAGATGGCTCGGGAAGGCAAAGAGGTGGCGCTGTCAGTGTCACTCCGGCACAGCCGGCAACTGACACAAGGCAGCAGGCGAGCAGCAGCTCAAACAGGGGTGTCTGCTCTTTAGGGGGACGCTGCCAGCCCGCATGGTCCGAGCTCCAGGACATCTCAGCAGAGCTGAGAGCCCGACGCACCTCATCGATCTCGCACTGTACCACAGACTCCACGGTCGGGTGTTTGACCACCTCTCGCAGCACTCCCCCATCGCCGCCGCCGATGATCAGCACCTGGCAGGGGAGAGGGCAGAGAACCGGCCATCAGCAGGGGCGCTCGGAGGGGCACCTGCCCGGCAGGGGCAAAGCAGGACGGCGGACAGCTCTCAGGGCTGCCCGCAACCCCCGGGAG
>VZRI01007252.1:448002-558948 GCA_013397515.1 Upupa epops
GCCCCCGCCCGCTGCGCTCCTATTGGCTGCCTGCAAGCTGCCGCGCTGTTATTGGCCCGGGGTGGCGGTGACGTCGGAGCCAGCAACGTAGGGCGGCCGGAGCGCCGCGGCCACGTGGGGCGGTGCGTCCGCGGTAGAGCCACCCCCGGTGGGGCCAGGGCGCGGCTGGGCTGGGTGTCCCCACCCGGCAGCCGCCACCCTCGAGCGCTCGGAATGGGCACTTAAGGCGAAGAGCCTCGTTGGGATGTCCTGAGGGTTAAGGTAAGCGGAGTGCAGCGCTCCCTGAATGAAACGTGCCGGGTTGTACCGGCCAGGAGCAGTTTCCCAGGCGGGGCGTCATACACACACAGCGGCTTCAGCTCAACCCCAGGTGTCGGTTGTGGTGCTAGAGCCCCCTCCGAGCCACCTGCAGAACCACGTGGACGAAGCATGGGCAGGTTCCCCACCTGCCTCCACTAGAAGCAGTTTTATAACCTGCAGCTAGGACTCGGGGAAAACAGACCAAAATTAAGATCATCCTTGAAATATCACGCAAGTCTGAATCCCCAAGATTGGAAAGGACGTTTAAGCTCATTAAGTCCGACCTTAAGTCCTCTATCTAAATTGGAGAAGTTTTAGTATTTCTGCAGCCAATGACTTCTGGGCTCAGACCAGGATCTGCTATTTGTTCTTCAGGTTATGGAAATAGCAAGACTGTGAAGCTGACCAGAAGGTGAATTAGCAGCCTCTGCAAAAGCACTTGAGACAATCGCTCTTTAACTGCCTGTTCTCACAACATTCTCCGGTGTTCAGCCACACCAGCACGTTTTATGAGCAGACAAGGACTCTGCTCTGCCATGACAATGCTGCTTGTTCACACCTTGTTTAGCGACACACCTAGGGAGGAAAAACTCTCCCCTGTCCCTAGCCACTCCTCAGAAATACAGAAAACACTGAAAACAAACTGAATCCCCCATCTCCTGTCCTCGTACAATACAACCATGCAGTTAAGACAGGAGGTTTTTCACTACTGTCAACAGTCCTTGTGCTTGAGAAGTAGATTCTGTCATCACCAAAACGAGTATGAAATGGGAAATCCTTATTCAGAAAAGAAGATCAGAGAATCATAATGATTGAGGCTGGAAAAGCCGCCTGAGCTCATCCAGCCCAGCCCATGACCTAAGATCAGGGCAGATCACTGGTCAGATCAGGACACTAAGGGCCATAGCCAGGCTGCCCTTCAACACCTGCAGTGATGGGGACTCCACCATTGCCCCGGACAGTCCATTCCACACTGATCATCCTTCTGTGAGGAAGGGCTTCCTAGCTTAACCGTCCCCTGGCAGCTTCAGGCCCTGCCTTGGGAAAGGGAGTGAGAGCTATCACTCAGCACAGCAATGATAATCTAAGAAGCACCTCTGCTGCTCATCTGATGTGGCTTCAAGCAGAAACACATCAACTCTATCCTACCGGTTGGTGCTCACCTCTGTCAGGCTGTGACTTTGCTTACCTATTCTGCTGCCTTCAACTGTCAGCGCTTAAAATAGGCTCTGCCATCCATCCATCCCTTCCAATATTGCTGATACTCTTTCTACAAAGACTACATGACAGCTCACTGTGGGTATTTAAAACTCAGAAATGTTAGTGCAGCTGTACTGAGACTCAGCTGCAGCACATCACTCACTACCCCTCCCCAAACCAGTACTGCACTGTACTTCTATCTAATGCTACTGCTTTCACTCTCTGTGGTTAAAACACCAGTCTGTGATCTAAAAAGTACTCCGATTTTTTTTTCTTTCTTTTAAAAGAAAATCTTTGCTTAAATACATACAAACACTGCCAGGCAAACAGGATGAGGTCCGTATTACCTCATCTTATAAGCCCTGAGTTCAGTCTGTAAGCAAGCTCTGACATTAAAGACAGTCTGACTTTTATCTCTTCCTCAGGTCTGCTGGGTTAGAGTCACATCTATGCAATCTCTCTGTTATTTCTGTGCTGGCTTTAGAGATGTCAAGAGGTTTCTCCTCTCACTGTAGAGGTTGCTCTTCTCACTCTACTTGGTTCTGCGCTTCAAGCACCTCCAAGAAGTGACAAGTTTAGCCCAAGTGAAGACACAAGGTATAACTTTCACAATGAGAAACAACGCAGCACGGTGAGTGGAATTAGGGCAAACCCCAGTGTGGATACAGTAACAGTGACATCAATTACTACTTTTTTCCCTTTGGAAAAAAAGGGGTTTAATTGATTTAAAAAAAAAACTCATTTCTGTACAAAAACTGCTCAGTGATGAGTCTTTGCTTTCCTATGGTGATAGTACTTCTGTTTCCTTCTGCAGCAACTCCTGCAGCTCCTGTGACAGGGACTATCTCTTCGGCCAGTGGTGCCTGGAACCCCTGCAAAAGACAATTACAGGAAGGCTTGAACTCTTGCTCAAATTCACTCAAGACTGAAAACCTACAACATGTTAACTATGATTCTGCCTAGCGGGTCATGACGCTGACAGAGCCCTTCTCCCTCCAGTGCTGCCCTTCTGTAGCATAGCTCTCTTACGGCTAAATAATACCCATGATCAATCCTCGCTAGCCACACGTTCGCCAGCTATTCCACAGCACAACGTTTTCTATTTGGCAGCACTGATATTTGTCTTCCTCCCAAGCCAGGTAAATATTCACCCCACCTCTACTCATCTTTTTAGCCAAAGAAAGCAACTCCCACTACTGTCTATTAACATAAACCTGTATCTCAGCATTTCAAACCTTCCACCCAGAGCTGTCTTTGATTGCATTAATCCTGATTAGGTTCCCCCCCACTTTTCTTCCATTCAGCTGACATCAAGCTGTGACACAACCCCTTCCCGTTAAACATGTGCTAAGCTCCCACAGCAGCAGAGGACAATAGCTGTGCTCTGCCCATAGCTCCAGGGCACAGGCGTGAACACTCTTCACCCAGCACTGAGAGCAGGCTGACAACGCACCTATCAGCTTTCCCCGCCAGGTAGGACATGCTTCGGTTTCCAGACTGCTGAAGTTTGTTTGCACCAGCTCCAGCAAATTTCTGCACAGAAAAAACAACACGGCACCAGTACAGTGAGGCCCCTGCCAAACAGGATTTTCCATGTGCTGTCAGGCCCCTCCACCTTCAAGGAACGTCGCTCGCTGTGCCATGAGCTTTATGTTTCAGGATTTCTCTGCATGCACTGAATGTATCTGAGGAAGTCCTGTTCAGCTGCTCTAACCTGGACCTGTGAGGTTCAACACCCACCTGGACAAAAAGATCTGCACAGGCTGTCCCAAATTCACTGCTTTTGTTCTTTTTCTCTTGAAACAAGTTTCAACTGACAGAGCAAAGGTATCACACGGGAAACTTCCCTGCACTATCAGGCATAAACTTGTTCAGCTTCTAGAAAACAATTTTTAATGAAAATCTAAGGTGCTCCCTGGTACTCTTGCCCTCCAGTTAACTATGCAAGAGGCAGCGTGCACAGCAAAGAGGATGAAATGCAAGAGATGAGCTCTGCAACTTCAAATGAACACCCAAGTGCCCAATGAGCTCAGAGATGGGCACCCTATTACTTTGTGCCCCCAGATGCCACACATCAGCACCCCAATGCTCCATGTGTGAGCACTATACAGGGCACGCATGGGGGGTTTAGGTTACCCAGGTCTGCAGGGGTTACCTGGTGTGGGGGGAGACCACAGAGGAAGCACCCTGTGCTGGTCACACGATTCCTTAAGTATGTGTTTGATTTTTATGTTTGCTTTACTTTGCTATTTGAGAGATCAAAGAGAAGTACTCAGGGCTGACACTATTTTCCTTACGATGGCACTCTGTGCAGGATGTAGGTGATATGCAGGCTTGACATGGCCTGGACTGACACTAAGAGGGCCTTGCATTTGGTCCTGGGGATTGTGTCTACGTCTGTATGTGGTGCCTGTGATGTGTGGAGGTACAGGTATGAACAGAGTATGAAGAGGTGGAAAACAGCACGAGAGTCTGAGGGGCCCCAATAAAACTCTTCCTGAATGGGTCGTGGCTTTAAAACCAAGTAGAAGCTTGAGATTGGAGCTGCAGCTTGGCACCAAAAGCTGTTAGGGAACATTCTGTAGACCCACACAAAGTCCCCAGTCGGGCACAGGCTATCCCCAAGGTTTCTGTGCCTTCTTTCATGACATGCCCATACCTTGCCTGCGTAAGCTTGCTTGGCAGGATCAAACTGTGGCGACTGCTTTGATTTGCTGCTTCCTATGGAAGAAAGGAGAGAGGCTTTCACTAAAATTTTCCATAGAACAGCACACTGTGCAGCATTCCTGTGTCTCCCACACGTTAAATTCTGGAACAGTCTCATAAGAGCAGGAGATACTTTTGAATAGATACCCGTTAGAGAAGTCCAGTCCCCCTTGCCTTCTGGTTTCCGGGCTTAAATCAAACAGATTACTTCCATACAGAGAAAAGAAGCAAAATCCACAATCCCCCTGGCCAAAATTTTCAGGAGTCTATTTCTGAATTGGAAAAATTGGATGCTAAACTGTACCTTCTCCAAGTTCCCATCTTTTAGTACTTCCCTAGTGTAGGGTAGGAGCATTATAACAGTTTGCACTGCCTTGGCACCTACACACACACACATAGCCTTCTCAGGGCTCCACTGGCAACGTTTTCTGCAGCCTGCAGCACTCCAGAAGAGATCCAGATCTTACCTGCAAACACTTTGAAGTTGGACTTGCTGTAATCAAAGGGGGTAAACTGCTTAGGTGCTTCCAGCTCCTCTGGTTGCTGGGAGGCTTTTGGCCGTTTCTTCTCTCGTTTTGGCAACTCTGTTCCTGTCTCACTCATGACTCTCTCCCTCTTCTTATTCGCTTGTTCCTGCTGTAAAAGCAACCCACAGAACAGAAACAAGGACAAGCTCAGGAGAGGAGAATGAAACATCCCTGTGCAGGCATGAACACAAGTATGCAGACGAACTGCCCAACAGACCCAGGCCTCAGGCACAGCTACTGCCTGTGGCAATAATACTGTGGGGAGAAAGCACTGTGCTCCTCCTTGGGCCTAAACTGTTTTTTAAGTTTTCTTCTCAGCAGGGATTTTTCAGATGAAAAGCCAAGTTGTCTAGAGGCTGAGATCTGCTGTGGCCCCCCAGGTAGGTTTGGAGGTGCTGAGGCAAGTGAGGAACAGAGGGTGCAGCTGTGGAAAACAGCCCCTACTGAAGACATGGAAGTCTGTGAAGATTTGCAAGCACAGCCTCAGAAAGCTGGATGCTCTCTTTCCACAGAAAGGCCACGATTGAAAGGCTCTCACTCCAGTGTCTTGGAGCTATAGGGCTCAGGGTTTCATTCTGACCAATGTTCTAAAGGGGCAAAGGCTGGAAGCAGGGAATTCAATGACGTACCATAGCTTGCTGACGAACAGACATGATGTTTTCTGTTGCCTCTTTATACACCTTCTGTGCCTCTTCACGAGCAGCTGTGAGAACAGACACACATTACTGCGAGAGGCAGCAGAAGCAGCCAGGAGCTTAGAAAAAAACAAGCAAAGCAGCTTGTAGCAAGTCTCAAGCTAAACAGAGCATAATCTTTGTAAAACAGCCTCATCCGTCAGGAAATCCATCATCAAAGGTTTTCTTTTAACTAGGAAACAACCCACTGGGCAAAGCATGCTGGCCAGCACACTGAGGAGGGGAAGCACAGCTGTACCTGACTGCTGGGCTGCTTTCTTTTTGGATTCATCCTTGGACTCCTTCTGTACTTGTGTCTGACTCATCAACTTCCATCGATTGCTGATCTGCAATGAAAAAAACACATTTCCTGGGATCACCGTCTTGGAAGTTTCATGGCAAAAAGGGAGTTTATAAACTTGCTATCACATGCTGGTCTTAATGAGGAGTACAAAAGATCTAATTGGATCGTAAGAGACTAAGATCTGCTGTACCAGGTAAAGTCAAACCATGTGCTTTAAAAATTCTGAGCTACAAACAGAAGTCTGCAGCTCTGAAGTCTGTAGCTTTGATAGGGAACATGCAGTATAATGTCTCCAACCCCATGCTCTTCACAGGAGATGAATGCTGCACAAACAATGATTTACCGAGTCAGAAACACATCAAGTTTCTCAATAATTGTATTGGTTTTTTCCCTAACCAGAATCCAGGGATAAAGGAAAATGATCTACTGGTTTCTTCTGTGTTATTGGCAGGAGTTTTTAGCACCAGTCTTACTTCATAGATTTTTGATGACGGGTCAAACTTCGCAGACTGTGAGACATAGGCAGCATTCTGTTCTGCAGGCAGGTACTGTAAGGAGGAAAATGTTTTACTTGAAAAACAGCACATGATATTTAGCTCACTGCTAAAATGGTACTTAGAATGTTCCAAATAAAAATGTTTGTATTTAAGAAACATTCTACAAATAGAACCTTTTGGAAATGGAAAAGCTACCATAGCTATGGCTGAGAGAAATATGAAAGAAGAAACAGACTAAAACCCCAAAAAACCAATCCCCAACCACACACCAGAAAAAGTTGTTTTAATTCCTAGTAATTTGCCCCTCAAATCTATAACAAAGTGTTCTATTGTTTTTCTGGTTCATGGGGAGAGTAAAATCAGCTCACTGAGTCTAGCCAGAAAGTAGAGATGAAAAGCTGATGCAAATTAACAAAACCCTCAAAGTTGATTAAAAAAACCCCAACAGCAAAAGCTCTGTTTACTTTGTAGAGAGACAGGCATCTGAGAGGCACTCTGACATGTTTTGAAAACAAGTCCACACGTGAGTGCTTTGCAAGAAGGACAATCTCTCTGAAACATTCAGTGATTTAATTTCATTCCACTACAAGAGCGGCAGCTGATGCTGTATCAAGCGCACTCAAAATGCCCGGAGGAAGAGCTCAGAGCACCCTCTGCACCCGCTAGTGGGACTGCACCCACTGTAGTGGGACATTACAGATCTGTAAACGCTTAATGGGAGCTTTTACCATTCTAAAGGGGTTTTCAAAGGACTCCATTATACGCTGAGCTTTTAGCTGGGCAGTGGTTAAAACCTTCTCATTTCCTTCATCTTCGTGACATTCCTAAGGGGGGAAAAAAAGGAGTAACATTAACATTAGCAACTGGGGAATCTGGCTACTGCTGTTCCGTGCATATTAGTATTTTTCACTACCTCAAACTCTGCTGATGGCTGTAACCCTCCAGAGAGAGGTCAGTGACTTGTTGGCTTCCTGACCTAGTTGTCTTGGCTACGCCACGTGCCTGGCAGCAAGCCAGCATCATTTCCACACAACACGTGCAGAGTTTTATCAGAGTATTAGGCTTTCTAATACAAACAGCGACGCTATCAGAAACACATGGTGCTTACGCCGAATATGCTGATAGTGGTGGTGGCAACAAGGCATTCTGACTCTGGGTGAGCACCCTGAACATCCACTGTCCTCTCACTGTCTGAAAAGAGGCAACTATGTTCCAGGAGTGGTGCAGGCTCTGCATGAAAAGGAGATTGAATTTTTATTAAATGTATTAATGTCTTACTTCTTTTTTTGTGCAATGAGATTTCACTGATAGTTTCTTCAGAGTTGCTTGTCCCCCCCCCCCACGTCAAAGCCACATCAAGTCATCATTAGCCCAGTTTTTAGGTTAAGTCCCAATTACCCAAGGCAGAGTTGTTCTGAAAATCCCCTACAGGCATCTGGGAACTGTCATGTGGTCCAAACAAGGTGTTCTCCAGCCTCTGCGGAGAGATTTGAACAGCAAACACCATTAATCTGCCACTCCACAAGTCCGTGTGCATTTTCACACACTGCAGAGACATTAATGAAAATCCAGATAAAATCCAGGGACTGTGTATTTTAATACAGCTCAACTGCCAGAGCACCCTGCATCTGCTATTAGCAGGCTCTGTGCAAACACTTTATGAAACTTCCTACAAAGAGAGTAAAGGAGTCAGCCTTAGAAACTCCTCTGTAACCTCTCTTCTTACAAGTCAGTCAGTACAGACCCACACATACAAAACTGCCCAGCAGCTGATGATCACAATGTTAGGGGTTGGAAAGGACCCTGAACGACTGTCTAGTCCAACTCCCCCTGCCAGAGCAGGATCCCCTAGATCAGGTCATGCAGGAATACCCAGGGAATGCCTCCAGAGAAGGAGACTCCACAAGGTCTCTGGGCAGCCTGTCCCAAGGCTCTGTCACCCAATGGTGCTGCTGTTGTGGTGGTTTGTAAAACACCAATGTGCAGCTGGCAGCGAATCTAGCACAGAGAATATCACTAAGTTGAAGTGTGAAATGGGTCAGAACAAGTGTTTTACTAGAAACTAGAATTTTGCTACCTTTGTTTCTAATTTTAAGGCTTAAGATATAAGGGAACAAATATTACATAAGCAGTACCTCAGGGTTGGACAGAGGTGTTTTCTTCTTGACCACCAAAGCGCCCTCCGACTAGAATGGGAGAGAAAGGTAAGTCACACAAATGCACCTACCCTATTTCATCTTGGCCAGCCCCCTTCTCAATGTTTTCAACACATTTATTTAACACTAGCAGGTAATAAAATGAGTCTTTCCACTTCCCCTGAAGCATTTGTGCTTGGGTACATTCAACCACCTCACACAGAAAGGGCACATTCATACTCAGATGGTTTTGTTCCACTAAAGGAGGAAGACTATTAACGTCAGCATGCTGACGATGTATTTTAACTAATGAACCTCTTGCACCTACGGTGGTTTTTTTGCTTCACTATGGCTGTAAAAGATTTATGACTCCATTTACATTGCCAGCAAATTCTGCAGGGGCCAGTTCTTCCTCACACAGGGAAACATGTGAAACGCAGGAGAGAAAACTGCACAAGTAATTTCTGTTCTTTTAGAGCTCCAGTTTTCCAGGAATCCACTCTGTGTGTGAGCCAACAGCAGACAGGCAAGGAGCAGTTGTAATGCATCTTTCTGCTCTACTACAGAACGTTCTATTGGTGACATTCAAAAAGCAAACTTCAGCATCACAGGTCACCATTCAGCTCCAGTCCCTGGTTAATGGAAAGCAAGTGATGAGTCTCCTGTGCAGTATGAGCTACTCCTACCTTGAGGAGAGGCATCTCCCGGGCCTGCCGAATGAGAAGATGCAAATCATTAATCTGCTGGCGAACGAGTGGTGGGACAGGATTACAGCAAGCAACGATGCCCTGGGGTTCTCTAAAGAGAGGAAAAGAATTCAGTGTGCTGTATTTATGGCTGGTATGCTGGGCATCTGCATTCAGAGGATATGCAACCAGATATAACCATGGTCCTGACTGTGAGGGAATACTGCAGTCAGAGTAATCCATCACAGTTTATTCTCCAGGATGAAAAATTCCAGGTTTGGGCAGATAAGGAGAAACCATTAACTAAGCCCTCCCCTCACTTGTTTTCTGTGCTCTGTTTGTCTGTTCCCATCTTCATATGGATCCCTGTTCAGTATTCATCTAGGGAAACTGAGCTCTGCAGTGGACTTACGTTTAAAGATGTATTTTTCTCAAGTCAGGATGTTGCATGGTGAACGCCAAGTGTTGAAAAGAATGTTGTAAAAATCATGCATTAAAAGGGATCTACCACTTGCACCCCATCCCACAATCATTTTAGGAACCGAAAAAGATCTCAAGTAAACGCTATGGGGTTATTCATTCCTGTCTTGCTCTGTAATACTGCAGGAATCTCAGAGGGAATGTGTGACACAGAGCAATGTAAAGGGAGTGTGTTTTATTAGTGGAATTAAATCAGAGAGCGGCATACCCCCAATGAAGTCTGGAGCCTTCTGAAGAATTATGGCTATTTTTTTCTCTCCCAAACTGAACAACTGAAGAGAACAGCAGTACTGACAGCTGGGAGGAAGGGACCAACTGCAGAAGTCATTACACACTCCCGAAATTACTTGCTGGATATTAGCATCAAATGAGACTCCTCAAAGGTGAACAGGACTTACTTAGGCAGCTCCTCTGCGATCTTCAGTAGCATATGATTTGGTAGCACATACCTGCAACACAAAGAGGAGGTGTGAACCTAACAGAACATTAAAAACTCTTACAAATCTCTTCAAAGTGCGCAAGTCTGACCCCATTACAGGGCTGAAAAGACAAAAGCAGTTAAAAAGAAACAAACCAGGGCTGATCTGAATATATACAAGAAGTTACTGCTGCTGTACTAGGACTTGTGTAAAAAGCAGCCTGAGAAGTACAGATCTCTACAGGTAACAAAGTGGTTCCAGCTCAGGGCTGGGAAGAGCACAATGCAAGAGACTTCTCAAAGCACTAAGCCAGTGTCTGTAACAAAAGACTCCCCCCTACCCGGTGCTCTCATCCTCCTGACGTGCCATCCTGTCTCTCCATGCAAAGAGCAACCTAAATGCTGCTAGCTGCTGTGTGTTGAGATGTTTTTTCTGCCTCCTGTAGAGCTCAAGGTATGATTCATCTGTAAAGAGGGGCTTGATGTATTTCTGGACGGGGAAAAAAAGAAACACTCCTGTTACTTATGCTTTCTGGTTCATCTTGTTTCACTGAGACAGGCAGGATCTCACATGGACGGGAGGGGTCTGAATAAACTCAGGAACAACGTATCTTGGAACTTTTACCTTAAACTTTTGGTAGGAGCCTATCCTCAAAAAACATACATCTCATCCATTTTTAGATGAAAACCACCCTCACCAACTCCAGGAGCAACTTTAGACATCTTCACTCTTTACTACCTTAGACAAGGCCTACTTTGATAGACAGTGTTTTCCACAGTCACAATATAATTATCTCCTGCTCGGCTTTGAACTTCTAGGGACATCCAGCAGAACTGGAAATGTAACATCTCTCTTGGAAAAGACACACCTGAAGCACTGGGAGGCCAAGGAGTTCTAGCATTCAAAGAACAGCATGAAGGCACCTGAAACACAGGACTGCTCACGACTGAGCTCATACAGCTCTTTTCAGACACAGAAAGGAAAAAGCCTGCATCTGTGTCACAGATGTGCAACAGGTAAAGGACTTTCTGTCCCACTAAGCCCATACTCTGATCCAGGTGATGCAATCAGGTGAAGCTGTACCTTCAGGCAGATGTCTCTGCTACGCTGCCACACAACCTTCAGCTGAGTGGGCTGCTCATTCCCTCTCTCCCACAGTGCTTCCCTCACTTTGTCATAGATGTAGAGCAAGTAGTGGGTGTCATCACGGGCGTACTGAATCATTTCTTCTGGCAAAGGGCTAGAAAAAGACAAAATTACACTAATACATTTCAGTCACCTCACAAAGCTGTCTCTTTCCTCTTGCAAGGGAAACACCACACTGCTCTACCCAGTGTGGGTGACTGACAGTTTTTTGTGGGGGCTCCAGAGAAGAATACACTGACTTTCTCCATAAGCTGTAGTGGTTAAGCGCTACTCCTAAGCGTCAGCTTTCAGGAGCCTTTCACTATTAATCTTCCCTACTTTTCCCAAAACAATTCATCTTGTAAAGAAACACAGGAAAATGTAACACAGAAAAAGCTTAAAGCGTAGCCAGGTAAATGCAGTGCTTGTTCCCTTTGGGACTAACCTACAGCTCTGGAGCTTCCAACTAGAAATACACTCCTGCTTTAACAATCCAAGCAGGGCTAAGCGCCACCCTTGTGGCTCCAGCCCATTCAGGGGTCAGTTTTTACCGTATCCTCCAGTCAGCCAGCTGGTACTGCTTGTCAGCTTCTATATTGCAATACAGCTTTAGCAAGTGGTCCAAGGAATGCCTGCCGAGGTTGAGGAGACGAGCAGCTTGATGCGTATCAAACATGTTCACCAAGTACAGTCCAAAATCTTTCTGCAGCCATTCTACATCTGAATCAGCACCATGGAGGACCTTGAAAAGCAAACCAAATTAAGAATGGCATGAAGAACATTTCAGCTCCAGGCTGGCAGTGCTGTGGTTTCATACTGCTGTGACCAAGACCAGATTTCTTTTGTGTCTTTCAACGCTAAGTACAAAACTGCTGAACAAATGCACTTGGCAAGCAACTCCCCAAGCAGCCACAAGAACAAACTATAATGAAAGTGGAGCCAAGTGACCAAGACAGAGCGCAGTTTGCCTTTAACTATATTATTAAGTCTTAAACTAAGAAATAAGCCCAAGAATTCTGGTGGTGAATCAGTGAATTTAGCAGCTGACCTTCACAATTGCAGGGTCTGTGAAGGTCTCGTTGAGGATGTTCATGTCGCTGCGCAATTCCAGTGTATCAATAATGAAATCTTCTGTTCGGGTGGAAATCTGCATCAGACATGTCAAGCCCAGGAAGCTCCTGTAGGAATGGTGCTGAAAAACACAGAAGATAGATGTACGCCAGGATCCACTACAGAATTAATACTATAAACCAAATACCACCCCAAATGAAGGAAGAGGAAACAACAGAGGACTTCTTAAAGAAAAAGAAAATTGGACGAGCAAGGTTTGTCTTTGCCACCACTAATACGTCAAACAGAAAATGGGGTGAACTGAATAAAGATCAAATTCAGTATCAAGCGTGCAGCCAGCATTACCACTGGAAAACTAATATTGACAGTTTAATTCAACCTTCTAGATGATATCTGACAGGCCAGGGTCGTGAACTGCCTTTTAATGGCCGGAAGTACAAAAAGCAGGAGGAAGACGAATAAGCAGATTTTTAAAAAGAAAAGAGACAAGGAGGATGTAATTGTCTCCTGGAGACTAACAGCACACATGAAAATTTTTAAAAAGAAAAGGAAATCTGATTACCTCTAAGTCCAAAGCAAACTCTTTACAGTTCATAAGCTTTTCATTTAGTTCTACCAGCTCATCCAATGTGGTGATAAAATGACAGGGTGTTTCCTTGATGGGTCTGTACATCTGGAAGAGCAAATGATTAGGCATGGTGTGTTCTCTGACACTTCCCACCCTGACTTCCACCCTAGATCCTTAAACTCATCAGCTATGGCTGCCCATAAAGTTACTGAATCTGCTGCAAGCTTAAATTAATATGGACACTAACCTGGGATTCTGGTTTCTTTAGAACTCCATCTGGTGGAGAAAAATGTTCCAGTTCATACTGGTAAGGGTGAGCAAACCTGTGGAAGACACGCATAGAACAAAATTTAGGTCAACTTTATGAAGCCAGAAGACAGAGAGCTACAGCAGTTTGCCTGTTTAGTAGAAATTGTGCCTCTTATTAGGCACAGGTTAAGATGTCTAGAGCAAATCACACACACTGTAGTGCGCAGACATAAACACATGCAGAGCCGTTACACGTGAATGGCATCACCACAACGGGACCACACAAGTGCATGTTCACCAACGGTGCTCCAAGCACTTTGATGTCTGTTTTATTTCTTACATGTCTTGCTCAGTTTGCTGTGTCCTCTGCTGGTGTATGAAGTCTGCCAAAGCAGCTGGCACATCCAAGTCCTCAGGGCGCTCCTTTCGTTCCCGTCCACTTTTTGTGAGGGCTGAACAACCAATATGGAACAACTGGACTGGATCCCACACATCACATTTTCTCAGCCTACTCTCTTCCCTCCACCCACCACAAAACCCTATTAAATCACACAGTATCAAAAAATCTTAGCAATTCGGACCTACACCTTTTGCTGTCAGCAAGACTCCTGCCTGCACCTCTGATGATAACTTAGTCACAAGGTTTTACCAGGCTGCTGATAAACAAGACATAAGGTGGTTCTGCTCACAAGCTTGGAAGTTGATTGAAACATCTTCAGAAAAATCTTACAATCAATCCCAGCTACTAAAGGTACAACCGATCAGTGCAGACTAAGGATAAAGCAGCAGCAGCAGAATGACCTGTGGCCAAGGCAGATGTTACACTGGCAGCTTTGACAAAACATCCAAAGCAAAGGCAGGTCTAACCATTCACTTGCTGCTCTTAACTAACTAGGAAGAAGTACTGTAAAGCCAACCAGACCACCACTTGTGGTGCCAGAGTGACTCTCACCATGCACATTCAGTGCTGGTAAAGGGAAAAGGCAGAACGTCTGTTTGGAACAGATTATTTACTGTGTGGTGCTGCTCTATTTACAGTACTGGTGCTTCCCTGCCCTTACATAACACACATGGAAACAAGAGTCACAGGGCTTACAGCACCTACATTGTCAGTGTCTCCTGCTGCTACTTAACAGTCAAATGATTTCTCTTTTGGATTGTGAGGACAAGTCTCTGTCAAATACTCTCATAACAGGTTACCCAGCAAAAGAATAAATCCCTTCCTTACCTTCAGGCAAAGGTTTCAAAGCATTTGGCTTGACAAAAAGTTTAGGTACAAAGGGAGTGTTGGAATTATCAATCTTTTCCTGAAACTTAAGCTGTGGTCGAGATATATTCTTGGCGTGAAGCAGTCGGAAGGTTTCAGATTGAGATTTCTTGTGGAATTCTCCTGCCTGTTAAAACCACGGGAAAAACTCACAGGAATTAAGCAAACACCAGTTTCTTTTACTCTGCCTGACCCAGCACTCAAAAGCATTGTTATACTGCAACCTTAAAAGTGAGCGACACTTCTGCAGTGAGTCTCTCACCTAAGAATTATCACCCCAGAACTGAAGTTCTTTGAATCAGGATCCTGAATTTATACAAGTAAGCGAAAGAAAGGCTGTTGTGTACATGGAACTGCAATAGCAATTGAAAACACTCAAGATCAAGTTTGAATAAACAGGAAAAAGGAAGGAGTCAGATCTGTGGAAAACGTGGCAGAACTTTTAACAACAACTCCGCTGGAAAATCAGTACTGCAAATGCTGGGGGAAAGGCTAAAGCAATCGCATGCAGGAGGCTCCTCACCTTGCGGTTCCAGCTGGAAACAATTGTCTGGGGGGGCTGTAACCCAGCAGGGAGGACTGGCTGCTGGTTTTTGTTCACTCCTGATGCTTCATCCAACAAAATACCCTAAATTCCAGAAAAATGAGGTAAAAAACAAACACCTGTTACACCACAGATATCCTGGTCAGACTGAAAGTAACATGAGACAGAACAATGTGGAAGGAGTATGCTGAATATAAGGAACAGGAATAATCTCAGAGAAGGAGCTCTATTAATTTATAGATCTGTTGTCAGGTACTCAGGTTCCTGTGAAGAAATTAAACCCAGTTTGCCTGAAGTCATACATTCCCTGCCATCCTTGGAGCCATAACCCATCTGCCCCAGCTGCTATAACCACTGGCTAAGTACATGGAAATGTTTTTAAAACAAGAAGGAAACCCATCAGACTGAGAAACACACAGTTAAAGCACCACTACTGAAATCCTTGCTATGAAAAAAGGACTTGTGGCAATCAAACAGTTTATAAAAGCAATATCCAGAAGTAATCTGCTTACCACTCTTTCAAGAATGACATCGTTGGAGTCAACCAGCATATCAAATTTATCTTCCAGCTCTGTCACTTTGCTGTGATCTTTCATGTGGCTACGGCAGCCATGGTACTGCATCACTTTGCTCATGCTTGCAAGAGAACAGTACAGGTATTAGCAATTTGACAGCAGGCACGCTGAATGCTAAACTTACCCAAACAGACCCATTCTCTTCAACTTTCTACACTTTTAATGCTTAAAAATAAACCAAGTGCAGTACTTATAGATAAGATCACATAAGCAATGAAGAAATAACTATATAGTATTAAGTGTTTGAATTAATTTTTGAGCTACATGGGTGGTTACCTAAGCCCAAAACACTTTACATCACCCTCTGCACAGCTCTTTATCAAAATAATTATGAAAGGCCCTTGTTAAACATGTTACTTAAACGGTCAAGTGCTGGAAAAGTAGCTAGAACTAAGTATGTTAAATAAAACACATTTTCTGCAGGAAGTCTAGAGCTACCTGTTTTGAATTGTAAACTGTTTGCAAGGGCCCACAGCTGGAAAAGCACCCTTACCAGTGAAGCAGACGGTCACCCTGTGTTTCACAGTATGCTCGGAAGCCAGGAAAGCTGCGGTAGAAGTCATACTCATCACCAGGCTGAGGGAGTCCATTAGATGCTTTTGTTGCAGCCACGACAGTGCCAAGAGCATACTGTGCAAGAAACCATGTTATTAGTATTTTGTCAGTATCCTGCTCTCCCATTTATGCAGGACACTGTCTGTCAGAAATGAACTTTGCTTGTTTGCAATGTGTGGCTCTAATACATAACATCATGGGGCCTTTCAACACGAGTAAGTGTTGTAATTTATTTTATGTGATCTATTTAGAGATCTTTAAATTATTAATGTCTAATAACGATCCTGAAAATTCAGTCTACCGCTCACAGTCTGAACGAAACTCATTAAATCAGCAGGAACACTTAATAAAATAATCATAACTTTATTATTTTAACAGAGAAACCCACTCAATTGCAGTATTTCCTGTTTGAGCTCCGGGAGGCATCCCCTCTCGCGGCAGCACATGTGAAGCAGAGAAGAGCTGCTGCTGCTGGGGGACAGTCCGAGGGCAATGCCCACCGCAGAACTAACAGCAAGGGCCATCGTGAGGGGCTTCAATCCGCTCTGTTTCAAGGACTCGACAAATCTCCTCCTCGTAGGAGGGTTACAGGACAAGACAGCCGAGGCGGGGGGTGGTGGTGGATAACGAGCCACATGGGCCGCTCTGCTACCCGGCAGCCGGCGGAGCAGGCTACTCCCGGCCGCGCAGAGCGGCGAAGACCCACTGGGGAGACCCCTACCACCAGCAGCCGCTTCAGGGACACCCCATGGCTCCCCGCAAGGAAGAACCACGACTCCCAGCATGCCCCGGGGCACGCAAGGCCCGCCGGGAGCGGTAGTGCGTGGTGCCCGCCTCACCGCCGCAGGCCCCACGGCCACGCACCTTGACGAAGGCGTCGGCGTTGTCGAATCCAGGCAGCACCACGGCCTCCCCTGTCCCTGAGGGCTTCCCCGCTGCCGTCGGTCTGCCGTCGCTTTGTTTTCCCGAGGGATTGCCCGCGGCTGCGCTGCCGCTCCCGGCCCCGGCGGCGGCCGCCATGTTGTTGCTCCCTCAGCCACGCGACGCTCGCTGCTCTCGCGAGAACTCGGCAGCCGATTGGTCGGCGGGCTGCGCGCGCAGGGCGGGCAGAGCGGCGGCGGGGCTGCTCTCTAGCGCCTCACGGCGGCTGGCAGGAGCAGCACCAGGGGCAGAGAGGCAGAGGTGCTGCGGGTCACCCCGCAGAGCGTTTAGAGGGGGTGAGACCCCCGGCTATTTCCCCCACAGCACACACCAGCGCCTGGAAAGGGGCAAGGACATCACTGCCCCAAGTTCCTGAGTGCCACCTCCTTGATTCCCTCTTTCGGGAAGCCCCAGCACCCCACCACGGGGTTCCCTATGGGCTGTGGCCATGACCCTAAGAGGGTGAGAGGGGGTTTTCTTACCACACAGCAACATCCCATCTGCTGGAAAGTAAAACACAGGGGCTGTGTGGTCAAGCTGCTTTTCTGCAAGTGACAGGCATCACAAACTCCAGCTGCTATCCAAAGGGAAATAACTGCCAGAGAAAGACGAGTCACACGCACAACGGGGGAAAAGCCACCTTAATCTGCTTCCCTGTCTTTTCCTAGGAAGCACACAGGACTAAACAAGAACACAGTCAAAACGTTTACATTTCGGTGCAATTTATTGGCACAAAAATATTCAAATACAACATGGCATCTAAACATGGCTACTTGTTGTATTTTGTGCATTGTTTTTAACATGTTTAACTCATAAATCATCACTTTGTCTTAACCCTCATGTTCAATAACCCCCTATTTTCTATTTCAAGTTATGACCAGTCGTCCCCACCTCTGCCTCCTATGCCCAGTACTAACTTTCCCTGGTTATTTCCCAATTCAGTGTTTTAATTCAGAACCCATGGAAGCTCCCAAGTGGAATTTCATTTGTCCCGTGCATCCAGTTTGCCACTGATCAGTTCACATAGAGGCACCCGACTTTGCTCATCTCAAGTCTTCAATTCCTGCATCTGCTCTGATCTGATCTAGCACGAAACATGACTCTTGTACTAGTGTGAGACAGACAGTTTCCAATTCTGGGGCAAGAATAGAGTTTGAAAACAAGGTTAACAGGATGAAAAGACAGTAAAATTCTGCCTCTCTTTGTAGTTATCCAGCTCACCCCCAAGCTAAACAAAGCCTCCTTCATACTGGGCTCACTGCAGCCACACCAAGAGGGCTGACCAGGGCAATAATTAACCTGCAAATTACTTAGTTACATTGCAAAGTCAAAACCCGTATATTGTTATTTTCAATGGATCACCAGTTCCCCAAAAACCGAGTGGAACCACAGACACCTGTGGTACAATCAGTCTTCACTGTCCTGGAAACCCAAATCAAGTGTTGTGTTTCAGACAGCTTGTGTTCTTCCAACAGCAGCTATACATAGGCTTAAAACAGCTTTTAATATACAATAACTCTTTCATTTACATTTCAAACTATTTGACAAAGGCTGTATTTCAGTCCAACCTTCAGTTTGTAAAAGAGCAAGTCTGGAGTGCAAAAGCCTCCAGAATAACACATTGTGGAGACTTTGGAATCTTCTGTTACCAGAAAGGACACCTAAAGGAAACAAAGACATCATCGTAATCCCGATTTCCATATGGTTTTGCAAAGGCAGCACTGAGAAGAACTGAGATTCCATAACCAGGCACCACTTTAGTACAGGAAAAGTTGACAGTTAACTCTGTGCTTCTCTCCAGCTGATCTATTCCATTGAATCATCAGGATTGGAAAAGACCTTCAAGATCATCAAGCCCAACCATGCACCCTAAAACCCCCAACCACTAATCAATCTCCAAAAACAAAGCCATCTCCTGCTACTCCTCGAAATGACAGCAAATCATCTTTGTTTTCTTTAGAACACGCACCTCTTCACTGTGACTGACATCCGTGCCCACCACATGCTGCACTTCAACAGCTTCGTTACAGAGAAAATGGGTCTAGGGGATTGCTGTCACAGGCTTTAAAAATTTACCCAAGCATGAGCAGCATCTGGTAAGGCCCCTACACGTAATAATATCACCAGGGGTGTTTTCTCTAGCTCTCTGCTGAGAGGATTCTGAGCAGAATTAGTCTGGGATGACAGACTCACCATCCAATGTAGCACTGGCACAGATTCTCGTGAGAAGTCGCTTGCTTAATAAGCAATTCTACTTGGGTAGGTACGTCAAGAGTTTCATCATGAGAGAAGTCCCGACCTTTGAAAGGATGAAAAACGTCACTGGAAGTCACAAATCACACACCACACCTTGCTTCTGGGCGGCAAGTTAAGGACTGATAGGACTTTCAATTGCCCTCCCCTTACAGTATGTAAAATGCTACATTTTCCAAACATGGAGAATCTCTAAAGGCAATCAGAACCCAGAACTCCAGTTCCCCTGGTTACTTCCTTTTGTCTTCTCCCAGTAACAGATAAATCAACAATAGTTTCTACTAGCAGTTTCCAGTAGCTGCAAATCCTGGTCCTAACCCCATCAAGTACATTATTTGGTGGGTGGGGAGTAGTTTCTTACAAACTTTAAGAGCCTAACATTTCACAACTAAATGCTGCACCTGGGACATCAGGAATTCAAGCTAAGACTTGTAAATCATGGAGTCTGTTTAGTTACAAACACCTCTGTACTTTTCAAACCAAGGTCCTTTGTATCTAAACGCAAGTACCAGCACTTGGGTGTTAAACAAAACCAGGACAGCCGCCTCATCCACGGTTAAATGTAAGGATTCACACAGAATTAAACCAGTAAAAGTAGGTCTGATCCATCTCATCAGACATTATGTCTATCTTAAACAGAAGAACATACCAGTGAGCTTATCTCGAACCCTGTTGATGATCTGAATGGCCTTCTTATTTAGAGCTTCTGGCTTCACCAGACCATCTCCTACTAAAAGATAGAAGTAGGAACGAGAATTAGGACTGATCAGAACAATGAAGCCATTTGTACTGCTGCTACATTTGCCCTTCCCAACCACCACAGGTACTGTTTTGAGAACAAACAAAACCCAACATGAGAACACAGGTTAATTATGCCCCTCATTTATGCTGATAAGGAACTGGACCTGCCCCATCTCACATCCTTATACTTTGATCATTATGAAACTTTCTGATCTAAGAACTCTACTTCAGCAGAACAAGCAATGATGACACTTACTGAAGGAATGGATGGATTCAGGCACTGTGGTCCCAGTTTTCTTATGTGCTGTCTCACCCAGTTCCACACTGTCCAACATTTCTATTAAGAAAAGACATGAAAACATGAAAGCATCAATGTGAGGCTGAAAAGCAGATCAAACATTCTTCACAGAATCATAGACTGTTAGGGATTGGAAGGGACCTCGAAAGATCATCCAGTCCAATCCCCCTGCCACAGCAGGATCCCCTAGATCCAGTGGCACAGGAACAGTCCAGGTGGGTTTTAAATATCTCCAGAGAAGGAGACTCCATAACACCCGTGGGTTCTTCTCCTCTTGATGTGGAACCTCCTCTGTTCCAGTTGACACCTGGTGCCCCTTGTCCTGTCATTGGGTGCCACTGAGCAGAGCCTGGCTGCTTCCTCCTGACACCTGCCCTTTCCATATTGATCAATATTCACGGGGTTACCCCATTTTTCCAAGCTAAAAAGACCCAGCTCCCTCAGCCTTTCCTCATCAGGGAGATGCTCCACTCCATCATCTTTGTGGCTCTGTGCTGGACTCTCTCAAGCAGTTCTGTGTTCTTCTGGAACAAAGGCCCAGAACTGGATACACTATTCCAGATGTGGTCTCACCAGGGCTGAGTAGAAGGGGAGAAGAACCTCTCTTGATCTACTAACCACCTCCCTTCTAATCCATCCCAGGATGCCATTGGCCTTCTTGGCCACAAGGGCCCATTGCTGGCTACTGGTCATCCTGCTGGCCACAAGGACCCCCAGGTCACTTTCTCCTATGCTGCTCTCCAGCAGGTCAGTCCCCATCCTATCCTGGTCCCTGGGGTTCTTGCCCAGATGCCAGACTCTACACTGCCCTTGTTAAAGTTCATTAAATTCCTTCCTGCCCAACTTTCCAGATTGTCCAGGTCCCGCTTAGGGGCAGCTCAGCCCTCTGGGGTGTCAGCCCCTCCTCCCAGCTTGGAATCATCAGCAAACTTGCTGACAGTGCAAAACTGACATTAGCAAAACTGCTAATCAGCCTATTTGAAAGGTGCCCTGACCGAGTGTGCCACCCGCCCCTGGCACTAAGGGAACGGGAGCACAGGAACAACCGTTACTTTTCCCCTGCTGATGTTAACTGAAGGTCTGATCTAACTTGGGCAACGCCTTGTATAGAAGTGCAACTGAATGATATTTTGAAATGATGTATAATTAACACAAAACTGCAGTCCAAAAGTATGTTTGCAGAGCTTGCCGTAGGAAACACTGTCCCTACTTTGCTGCCCATAGCAAACTGCTAAGATCTGAGGCAAAGCTCACCACTCACTCAGCTAACTGCTTGCCCTGCTTTGCACACTAATAGGTGGTACCTAAGGAAATGCCTTCCACATATCAATTACACCTTGTGTGACATCAGTTTGTAGCTGCTCCACAAGGGTGTTAACGTAAATCTATCTGCCTTTTGAGCAGTACTGAACTTGCTGCTTCCCGTCCTAATGCTCATAACGTTAATCCATCTGTCTAAGACTGAAAATATTTACTCAGCCCTGTGCACTGCTAAAAACCCACACTGCCAACACTAATGACTGACACAGGCCATGTTTTCCACTCACCTACTGACTGACTGGCTGAGTAGGAGTCCGTTCTTGTTCGTGAGCGCTTATTGCCCTTTGTGTTTGCTGCAAAAATAAAGAAAATAAGGAGTTGGGGAAGAATAAACTGGAGTTTCGGTGTTTCATAGCAAAATTTGCTCACAAGCAATACAGATCTGTCTGCCTTTCTCCTTCTCCAGGTTTTATGTGACCTGAAAACAGCCTTCAATCTAATGATGCCATCCAACATAAAACCAATCCAAAGAATTTTGATTGCAGATCAGTTCTGTGTCAGTGTTTAAGGACAAGAGGCTTTTAAGCACCGTGGTAATCTCACATTACAACCCTGTGTGCACACAAACCCAGCACGTGCAAACCAACAATTGTATTAGTGTCTTTAGCCACCGGCTTTCAGGCTTCTGGGTTTCTTGTATAAAATCAAACTCATCACTCTTTTGCTGTCACTGCTGTATCAGAATCACTTACTGTCCATCAGCCTCCAATTCAGCAATGGATCGTACACAAAGGCTTCAAGCACAGCCATGACACTGTCCTTATGCTCACGTAGGACTTCCATCACTGTGTGGCAGGTGATTCTGTAATTGCCATCGAGGCCTGTCACCTTCAGAAGAGAGGGATGTGAATCAACCATGCCGTTTCACTCACCATGCAACTCCAGCCCTAACATTCCAGTGAGCAGAATGCAGCTCGAGCTCGGAACTGGAACTCACTATGTTTTGCTCGTTAAGAGAACAAGATCAATGTTCGTTACAAATGAAGCAGTTGTCTTCTGCCATTAGGATGAACTTTGTGAAACACTGGCTGTGTCTGGTTGATACAAGCAGGTATCTGAAATGAGGAAACTAAAGAAGATCTAAGAAATTGACCTTCCTTAAATTTGGGCCTTGAGCAATCTGGTCTGGTGAGAGGTGTCGCTGGCCCTGGCAGAGGAGTTGGAACTACATGATCTTTAAGGTCCCTTCCAACCCACCCCATCCTATGCTACGACTGTATGAAACTGGAGGAATTTGGGGTTTTTTTTGCGTCAATGAAAAGGAAGTTTTCAACGGTGATGTTTTGTAGAGCTCAAGAGGCACTTAAACTTACAGAAAATGCAACTGAAAAAGAATACGTTTGGTTCTTACAGAGTGGAGAGGTTCAGCCGCAACAGAAAATTGCAGAATGCTCATAGCTGGAAAGAACCTCCAGGATCACCAAGGCCAGCCCTCATCCCAACAGATCCCTAACCCCTAGACCATGGCCTCAAGTGTTCTAGCTACACGCCTGTTAAACCCCTCCAGGGATGGGGACTCCACCACCTCCCTGGGCAGCCTGGTCCAGTGCCCAACCACTCTCTCAGGAAAGAACTTCTTCCCAAGATCCAATCTAAACCTCCCCTGACACAACTTGAGGCCACTTCCCCTCATCCTATCATTAGTAATCTGGGAGAAGAGACCAGCAGCAGCCTTGCTACAGTCCCCCTCCTTTCAGGCAGTTGTAGAGAGCTATAAATATAGGAAAACCTGAAAAATTGGTGTCATTTTCCATAGGAACAATCCCTTTTGTATTAAAGAAGGGCTGCTTACCTCCATCGCGTTAGTCAGCATCCGTGTTAACCTGAACGGAATCTTCTCAGGGAACTTTTCTCTTGTCATTGCAACCTAAACACATGAGGATGGACTTAGTAAATGAATAAGTAGCTTTTTATTTAATTGTTAATAAGTATTGATTTTTTTTGCTTCAGCCTCAAAGGTTTTATTTCAAATAGGAAATAAAGTCCTGGCTTTCATTGCTTACTCCATAAGTTTTTGGGAAAAACTAGAAAACGAAGTTTACAGCACCAAGGGAAAACTCACATGTGCCTAGCTGCTAGGGTCAAGTTTGAGAGACTGCCTATCAGCAGCTTAACTTGCTACAAGAGATTTCATGGAAAAGTGGTTCTTTGCTTGTTCCAGTCATCAGCCCAGGATGATGTCCGAGAGAAAATACCTATTCTTTTTATCTTCACTATGTAAAGTGAAGCCCAAAAGTGAACCAGAACGCTTGCCTAGGATCACACTCCCAAGGTCAGTCGGACCCAGCTTACAGATCCCTTTCTGCTCCACCAAAAAGTGTAAAATATCACAGAAAACGTTCAAAGCCGGAATTTTACCTCAAAACAGTCCCCAAAGTCGATATGCAGGATCTTTCCACTCAGTCTGTCCAACATCAGATTGGATGGGTGTCTTTGATGAAGGAGCAGAAGAAAAAACAGTGTGACAGACCATTATAAAAAACCCAGGGTAAATCACAGCAGCTCCAGTCTGATATTTATCTTCCTAAGCAACAATAGGCAGTGACAGCTCGCTTGCCTGAGATCTTCCATCTCAGCATGAACAGAATAGCTTCCTGACAGTGCATCTATCACATTATTTCTGTAATTACCACTCAGGAGTTAGAGATCTTCTCACGTTGGGAGATAAACAACCTATCGGACCAGAGCCTTCAATCTACTTCTTGGAAATGAACATTTATTTTTCAGTTAGGAAAAAAATTCTTCTGCTTGTTTTATGCTTTTTCATTTTTATTTCAGTACAGACCAACGTAATGAATGATGCTACTGGTGAAGCCGTGCAAATTGGATTATGACCAGGGAAGAAGAGAATCAATCCAGACTAAGAAACCCATGATGCTATTATTTGTGCGGATTTGTTCCAATTTTGGTTTAATTCAATTCTCTTAGGTTTAAAATTCTATTATAGAGACCATTAAGTTCAGGAATAAAAGCTTTTGTTATGAAAACATTTGAGGGTTTAGGTGGTTTTGCATTACAGACCTTAACTCTATATTGTCTTCAGAAGTGTTTTAGAAGCTATGATGCTCCCTTTGGACAGGCAGCCATGCACTAAATCAAACATTCATTCATTCTCTCTTTATTTTACCCCATTAATTGCCATTTGGGTTGCACAGATTCCTCTCCAGCACTCTTCTGCATGGCAGATATTAAGTAATGGTTAAACCAAGATTAATGTTTGTCTGATTTCAATTCAGAGCAGTGTTTGGGGAGTATTTACAGGGAATTCATGTGTCTCTGACAACTGCTAGGAACACACATAGCACTAGAACTTCCTGTTCTACATAATAGATATCCACCAGGCAAAAAACTGCAAAACAAACAGTTACTGAACCCATCTGGAGGGAGAATCCAAAGATCTCTGCCACTGCATACTGCCTGCATTTCTTTTTTTCTATTTAAGGGAAAAAAAGTGGATTGATTGTGGTGCTTCTTTCCTCCCCAAAAGCTGGATGTATGTGCCCAGTCCCAACAGACTGCAGAAAAAAGCCACCTGATCCATGTGAAACACACAGACTGGTGGCAGAAGTCAACACCACATAATTTTGTAGAATGTATGGAGAAAAATTTACAATCTGTGAATGAAAGATCAGAATTAGAAGTTGTAGTCCTTCATGTAACTCTGCATGTGTTCTTCCCATAATTAAAGAAACTCTCTTGAACTCAAGATACACAAAACCTACATCTCCCACCTGCACTGCTGAAAATAATGGCAGCACAATTAGGTCCTCAAAGATGCTACCAGTACAGCTCAGCCACGATCACAAGTAAGGTACTGATCTTTCATCTGAACTCTTAAGAGCAGATCTAACAGATTAACTGACAGGCCTACACAGTCTGTACTTTTACTTAAAAGAAACTTTTACAGTTCCACTTACCTGTCCCCAAGGCCCAAAATGTACCCAACCATTGACATCACGGCTAGAGAACGAGTGTAGTTTGTTCTTCTGTCAAACCACACCTACACGTGGAGACAAATCAGGAAGAGTGAGGCAGGCACACTGCATGTGTCAGCTTGCATTTGATTTCATACATTAACTTCATGTGCACTTGCATATGCTGAAAGGCATAGGTTCCCCACACTCCATGGCCTGAAGGGGCTCAGACATCCTGTGGCCTTGAATTAGAGGTCTAAATCATGTAAAGAACATATTCTGAGGCTCCTGCCTTTCTCTGGAGCCTTTTCTCTGTCTATGGACAGTCTCCGGAGTTGCTGTCCCCTCTCTTTGGTTTTGGACTGTGCTCTAGCAGCCACTGTGATCTGAACCTTATAAGGCCCCTTGTGAGGGGATACACATGTCCTGCAGTGATTCATCTGGAGTTTATGATGAATCAACACCATCTCTCACTCATTCTGCTGAGAAGGTAATTTCACATTGTGCTGGCTGCAAACACAGGCCATTGCTTGGGCTGAACTCACCTCTGAGCTTGGACTTTTCAGCCACAGCAGCTTGGCAAGGTCGTCACCAGCTGTGTTATTGACAGCGTGTTCAAATACTTCTACCTTCTGCATCAGAGTCAGGTGGTCATAATCTGGAGCCATCTGTCATTAAGAAGTGACACTCAGCAACAGAACCACCTCCACTAATGACTTATCAGACTACAAGATCCACAGGCACCACAAATAATTTCCTATTAAGTCCATATTGAAATTAGAAGTAGACTGCCCAGTATTATGTTCCCAAACACAGCGAGATTTAGCTGCCACAAAACCACCCATAGCTATATTCAATTAAAGCACTGCCAAGGCAGATGTTACAAAACCCTTATACAGTAAGTCTGCTGGGTTGGCACATGCTTTCCTTTTTGCTAGGCAAGTCCAACTGCTCTAGTAACACTCGGTTTCTCCAGCCTCTCTAATTTTGGCCCTGTTGCCTGGACACAGTGTTTGTAAAAGCCAGCAGCAGGGCACCTCGCATAAGGCGCATTCCAAACACGTTTTAGTCACCAGATGGCAACAACTTGTGGTTACTGCTAAAACAGGAAAGGAGAAACATGTGAATGTATGGCCCATTTTACCTCTTAGGAGAACTCTCTAACTCTTCCCTGACATTTCTGCAATCATTACCGGTACCAATAACAATCAGAAAACAGGCAAAGGAAGAAATAACAGGCTGTGCAGCATTACTCTTCATTATGACACTGAAGTCCTAAAAGAACGTAGCAAAAACTCCGCCAGCAGAGTTATCCTTTACCCTCAGCATGATGCGATGCTCAATGTTGAGCAGGATCTTTTTCTTCTCTCTGTAGTCTCGGATGAGTGCATGCAGTGTGTCACAGTGGGGGACCCAGCCAATCAAGCCTGAATTTGTAGACAATGGAATAACAGCATATCTCTGGATGCTACAGGAAAAAGTGGAGAGAAGCAGAGCTCAAACCGCTGTACGTTGTGAACCATTACATTTCAGGATGTTTAAATAAATCTGATTCTGATCCAAATTTTCTCTTCAGTAGTCATCCTGCTTTTCATCTTCTCAGACACAGCTGCAACTTCCATTTGGGCAGACTGCTGTCAGAAAATCTAAAGGCATTTTCAAAGCTTACATGTTTTTCACAGACTGCTTTCAGAAGGTACATGCGATGTCACCCACGATGATCTATTATTTGCACATGACATTTGATATGTTCATGCTTCACAGACTGTACAGAACTGCAGTCAGAGACTATTCACACAGCTATTCAGTGACTATAAAAGAAAACTCTTGACAAAAACCCCTAGCTGTTCTCAGGTTTCTAAGGCAGAGCTCAAGCTATCTTTAAAGACTGAGCTTGTCCCAAAAACCATTAACTATTTAGCAGATGGGACTTGAATTAAATAAAACAAATAATGCCCTCAGGATATGTTTTATCCAGTATAAATTCTACCAGTGTTCTCTTTCAATCTCTCCCCATCTCTCCCTCTCTCACTCTTCCTTCTTAAAACTTAGTTCCACGATTTATGATTTCCTAACAAACCAGCTGGTTGTGCCAAGGGTTACTTGGAAACTGCACCTCCACAGGGAGTCCCTTGTGCAGGAGCACATGCCGTCATCATCCACAACTCATACCTGAGGTTTTTACGAAGAGAAGTTGGGTCATTTGCTAGCAGAGTATTGACCAACCCAAAAAGCTGCATCACTCGTTCATCTTGGCGAAGGTCTTCATGACCTTTCAGAAGGAACACAAACTCATGCCCATTGCTTCCTGTGAAAGAATTAACACACAGAAGTTTACTCTTGCTGAGCAAACAGACAAGAGTCAATACACACGCACCCAACACCTGCAAAGGGCAGCAGTCACGCTGACCAGACAGCTAAGAAATACCTCACTTGAAAGGAAATGCTGGAGAGGTTTCACCAGGTAAATATAAAGTTTGACCTAAAAGCGATTACTGTTTAAGTACTAGAAGAGCTAAGTGAAAAATGCTCTCTCTTACCCATCAGTGTTAACTTCCTGGGCCGCTGCTTGGAGGTGATGACCTGAAGTGAGGGGGCAATGGACTGAATGCGTATGATGGGCTGGTTGGGATCATATGTTCCTGGCACTGCCAGTTCCAGGTCCCGGCACATCAGCAGTTTTGGTGACACATACTGCAGTTCCAAGGAAGTGAGCTGCAAAAACCAGAAGAAACACAAGCCCCCAGGATTTCAGTTTAGTCCCACAGGAACATCTGCAGAGTTCAATGCTGTTAAGGGACCTAAAGCAGTTCAGACAGGCATCAATACTTGCGGGAAGCACTGCACAGCAGCAAACCTGCAGCAAATCATATGCAGGTATTTCCAGAATTCTGAATTGGAATGTTTTGAACAATCAGAACACATGAAATGAAGACTGCTACAGACAACTTGGGCTGTGACCCACAACAGAACTGTATCTCTCCCCTCACCTGAGGCAGCTGCTTTGAGATACGCCGGAACACGTGGTAATAGAGATCCCAAGCCTGAGTGAGGTCTTTGACGTTTCCTGATTTCATGTACTTCCTGCACCATTCCTGAGCTTCCATTAGATCTCTGCCATAGGCCTAGGGAGGAAGTGATAAACAACAGAAGAAAAACTTTTGTACAAGCTACAGCAGAACAGATGGAAATCACTTACTACCTACAAAGAGCATCACTGGCTGTTTTCAAATTGCATTACAAAGATGTGATCTCACATTTTTATAGTGTAACAGAATTAAAGATTCAGGAATTCCTGGATCCAAGACAGGCACTGGGTTTATCAGACAACAACATTCACAAATAGATTGCATGATAGAAAGCAACTAGATAACCAGAGTGACCCTTTGGCAGTAGGCTCACAAGTTTAATTCAACTCTTTTTGCTGGGTTAAGAGAGGTAATCTCCACTTCCTGTGCTAGTGGTTACCATGAAGCAAAGCAGACTGGAGTTAGAAGAATTAACTGCGTTGACATATGTTTTTTCAGACCCTACTAGACATCTAACTGACAGGAGACGGAGATACAAACTGTGCTACCACAGCTGGGTACCAAAGCCATACAGATCTGAAGATAAATGTCAATAATGAAGTCTGCAATAAACATAATGAGTCTTAAGAGATGCACTGTGTTAGACCGCAAAGGTCCTTGTAACACATCTCGGCAGGCGCCTGTCCTGCCTGCTTTTGAGGGCATGTAGAAGGTTATGCTCCTGGCTACTTGCTGGTACCTGATTGAAGGAGGTCTCCTTTAAAGTCTGAGGCCCACGCTCCATCATTGCATGAAGTGGTTCCAGCACCTCAAACATCCCCTTCACATTCCTTTCTCCAAAGTACAGCCGAGACGCTTCTTCCAGCCCTTCGTGCCACATCTCATGCCATAGGATGGCTACACGGATTAGCTCTTCACTCACCTGTTTCAGGACATGAAGAGAGACTAAACGCCCAAGAGCAACATTACACAGACTCACAAAAGCAAAAGTACTTTCTTCTCTAATGCAAAACTACTTGCTCCTCTAATGTTTATGAGATATTGGTTGCAGGCAGCTAGAGGGAGCCACAGCACTGTTACCTTTCTTTCTGCAACAAGCTGATCAGCCTTTTTCTAATTTATTGCCTTTAAAGTTATCTATACATTTGTGTAGCTTGGTCTGACCTTATCTCTTTTGATTCTTCATTTATTTCTTCACTAAAGGAGATACGAGTGTTTGAACATGATGGCCCTTTTAAAACAAAAGGATTCTCTTGAAATTATAAAACTTCTACCAATGGCAAAAAACCTGAAAGATTCTATTTGATAAAAATAAACGATGAGTAGTCGTTTTGTGTTACTATGGCTATGGTACACACCCTCCTGAAACAGCGCACACCTCACGGGCACCAAGTACTCACCATCATTGCCTGCTGCACCAGGGTGTTGCTGTGCTCACACATGTTCTTCAAGATCTTATTTGCAGCGTTGTGACGAGCAGTTGTTGTAGATTTTGAGGCCACAGTCAAAGGATAGATCAAAGCCTACAAGGACAAGGACCAAGATTAATTTAGAACCACACAGAATCGCTACATAAACTGAAAGAGCAGCAAAGCATTAATAAATAGAAGCCTTAGGGCTACAGAAGAGAAGACAAGTTTCCTTCTGGAAAGAGGAGGCAGGAATTTTCGATTCTGAGTCTTGCACACTGAAGAGCTTACAAGACCTGAATTCACTCAGTAACAGAATGACTTGGAGAACCTGGAGCCAACTGCAAGAAAAGAAACTGGTTTTAGCATTATTTTTTTAGTGTGGTTTTCCACACTGTAGGAAGAAATGCAGATAAAACGCCTGTGAGGCAGCTGCTTAGTAGTCACTTGATTGAGATTTAAGGTGATTAACATTACTCAGTATTCTATTAGGCAGAGAGAACTCTCCCTGCTGCATGGCTCATCCACCCCTTCTTTCAATTTTTATGCAAATACCGCTGAGACAGAAGCAGCAGCAGCAGCAGAAATAGTCCCCATATTCCATCTCACATTGGATATAACAAGAAGTGAGGACAGTGAGGCTGGGAAGTGGTGGAGGTTGGGCGCTCTTCCCCTGCAGCTAGTGATAGGCAGGCCCTGAAGCTGCCAGGGAAGAGTTAGGTTGGATGTTATGAAGATCTTCCTCACAGAAAGGGTGATCAGACACTGGAATGGACTGCCCAGGGCAGTGGAGTCCCCATGCTGAAGGACAGTCTCTAGTGCCCTGGTCTGGCTGATGAGGTGATGTTAGGTCATGCACTGGTCTGGATAAGCTCAGAGGGCTTTTCCAGTCTCAATAGTTCAGTGACTCCGTAAATGCCTTTACTGGCTACCAATCTATGGAAATTCCTCCTGCAACCCAGAGCTTACCTGAGGATGGTACCGTCCAATATCTGTGAGGAGCTGATGAATGAGACGTCCTACCAATGGTCGAGGAGTGTCAATTCTTGCAATGAGCTGAGGGATAACCTAGTAGTAAGGATAATGTATTTATTTCACAAGCTGTTCTGCACTCTATGACAAACTTCATTGTCTCTGAAGGAGACAGAGAGGCTCAGCACTCATTTTTGACATGGTCACGGGTAACACAAAACCCAGGCAGTGCCAGAAACTGAGAGCAACTCAGGGAGATCACAGGTGTTCTGTGCAAAACTGTCTTACAGAAAGACTAAGATGGACCTTGAAGTGCAGTGTTAATGACACTGAGATGTGTCTTAGCCCTCTGTGCTCCTTACCTGCAGCCATGTGTCTATTTGGATTGCCTTGACTCCTTCTACCAAAGCCTCATTCACATCAGGCCAGTGCCCATAGTCAAACCAGAGAGTAAGGACTCTGAAAGAAAAGAACACATTCATTAGGAATGAAACAAAAAAAACCCCACTGCAGTCAGATACCTTCAGACCCATTTACAAGTGACTGTTCTTCCCATAATGCAGAGATTGTAGGATAAGGGCTTATCTACCTCACATAAATTCGCTCAGACCAAAGCATTCATTGAGCTTAACCAGAACAAAAGGAGCAGAAACAGGCTACACCTAATCTCAAATCAGGTACCCTTATCAGCAGGATTTCATTTACTCTCTGCTTTATTAAGTACCTTAGAGTGTCCTGTAGGTTGTTTCCTCGAGACAGTGATATGGATCGGAAGAAACCCTGGACAGCAGGGACTGTGTACATCAAGAGGGTCTTGGATAAATCCTTTGGGAATGAAAACTGATGCATTAGTTCTACACAAGTATATCAGTCCACATGAACCCTGAACTTATTAAGGAAAAAGAAACAGTGAAGCACAGATCTAATCCGCATTAGAGTTGACTTCTGCTCATAATTCTCACAGGACATGTTGCTCCTGGAACTTATGTTTTGTTTGACTACACAGAGTTCTTTCAGCCTGGCAAGGAGCAGACAGCAAAGAGTTTTTATAATGAAGTTTGTTGGCAACATTACGGAGAGCAAAGCAGCCTCCAAACACAGACATCTCCCACAAAGCAGGTATGCACAAGCAGCTCTCTCCCCACATTTTCCTGCGTCTAGGTAGCCATGACCAATCTCTCAACATAAACAGGGGAGCAGGGTACCTCAGTGACTTTTTTCTGCACTGGAGATGGGATGGGGCTGTTCTCTGTGCTCTCAGCATCACTCTCACTATTGCTGCCCTCTGTGTTAGCGCTGGTGATGCTGGCTCCGCTGGCATGACGTAGCTTCTTCTTCTCATCCCTGGCCTGGTTTTGATGCTTGTAGTGAAGCACAGCTTCAAAGTTCATCACCGCCCAGGCGTGCCAGGCCTGCCATGGGAGAGGGCAAGAGGCAGAGGGAAGATGAATCCTTTCATTAACCTATACTTTCTAATTACTTGAGATAATAACCCAACTCTTCTGCAGCAGTAATACCCTGCAGACAACACAGGGCTTTGCTTTCTGTAACCACCTGTAGCTTTAACTGTCTTAAACACAGTTATCTGAAACAACATGGTGAGTCCTTGGCCAGGAACTCCCTCTGGGATATTAAAGCAAGGGAGCTCTACAGCACAAACTGTGTCCCAGTCCATCCACACGTACCTTAATTTCTCAAACCCTGAAATGAAATTTAACATGTTAGGACTAAGGGCAGTGCAACAGAAAGAAATACAGGACATGGCTGCTTTAGAGAAGTTTTGGCACCAAGGGCCAAATGAAATGGAGAATTCTCTTTGGAGAATGAGCGACAGGGCTGCTTTCCTAGTTCACATATATCAAACAAGAAGTCGAATTTTTCCCATTTCTATTAGCCTTTCTCCTTCACTATAAGCTGGCAGGAGAGAAAGTCCCAAAAGCCAGAACAGAAATTACAACGTGTCCTAGTTTTACCAGCCAGATAAAATTCTAAATAAGAATTTCATAGTTGCCCTGGGCTGCTTACACCTTTTTAGTCCCACCTGCAGCAACAACGCAGACTGTTCTAGATCTTCCTAGGAACACCTTCCTTTCCTCTATTATAGGGTGTGAACAAATTTAGAGATGCCTGCAGTGGTGCCTGGAAGCTCCCCCTTACTGACCTTGTACCAGTTGCGGTCGTGCTCTGTGGCAGCACTGTAGTACTGCAGGACCTTGGGGATAGTACTCTCATTGATGCCTTGCAGGTTCAGCTGCCACTCACCCAGCTTCAGGAAACACCTGGTTAAGTGAAGGGATTATTGATTCAGAACCCAGAATGACAAGGCAGCCTGCTGGATTAAGAAGCAAACTGGAAGTCTGAAAGACACTTCATGTGGAAAAACCACCCAGTGACTCTCTTCTGCAGACTGGGGGTGCACATGTTAACACGAGCGGTTCAGAACACCTACACCCTGCTTATGGAACTAACTAGGCCATGGTGAATTTTTAGGGTGAAAGGTGAGGGTCAAACTTTGTTCATCACTTAGGCCAGAAGTGGTTAATGGTAGCATAAAAAGATTTCACCAGGAGTGATAAAGCACAACAGCACACAAGCTGGCTGGCTCTACACATCACCATGCGAGCTCCTTTCTCGCAACAGGCAAACAGTGGAAACTAAGAGCAAACTGCTCAGGACCCTGTTACATCATCCCCTCCCAGATGAAGGGAAAAATAACCTGGGTTTACTGTGGTAGGGTGGGGCTGTGAAGTTTCATGTGAAGCTTAACACTTTGTTCCCTCATCAGGCTTTAAATCCCAGTGTCACACAGCTGCCCTCGCTTTATTTTGAGTTTTCCAGAAGGCATTATGCAAGAAAAATATTGTGCACAGTTTATTAGTGATTTGTCTTCCTTGAGAGTCACTGTGAAAAAAAATAGGAGGATGGTGCTGTATCAAGTTCCCATTCTCATAAAAGCAAATTAAGTGTATGCCTTCCTTTAAAACAAAGCAAAGCTTCAACAAAACATTATGCAATTGTTTTTTTTAAACTGGAGCTGACAGATCTGGCACCTCCAGATCCACAGAGGAAAATGGAGACTATAAATGTGTTTTCAATGCAGCAATATTTTAAGAGACCATAACATGCTGGGCATCTCTTGCTCAAAGCACTGCTGTTGTATTAAGGGCACCTGCTGCCAAGCACAGATGTGCCAGGCATGGGAGAAGGGTTTCCTTACTCCTGAAATCCAAAGAAACAGCCACGCTGAGAGCTCTGCCTTCTGTCGGTGAGCTACAGCCCTGGAAAAACACCACCAGCTGCAGCGACACACACAAGCTTGTTTATGCTGATGTGTCACAACATCATTTACTGGAAATTATACAGTACAGCCAAATGTGAGACCAAGGTACATGAGAAATCCTCCGTCCCTTTTGACTCTAATACAGGCTTTGTGTGGAATGTGTCACCTGCATGGACCCTGCAACCTCAGGAAATATTCTACATAAGCAAAGGGTGTCCAAGGACCAGGTGCTGACCGTGCCATGAGCTTGTGGAGTTCCTGCTTGTGCTGCTGGTCCTCAGTGGCGATGGCATGCTGTGCCTGCTGCTGCATCGTCTGCACAAAGTGCTGCATGTGCTGGAATGCATCAATCTGTAACAGACACGGCAGTAGTAAGGACCACAACGGTTAAATACAAACTCACAGGAGAAAGACAGTGTGGAAATACATTTTCACCAAAAGCAAAAGTACAGTTTTTGTTTCAAAGCTTTGGAGCCATTTACAACCCCCTAGTGTCAGCCTGTACTCTCTCTATATGAGGGTGCTGAGGCCCTGGAACAGGTTGCCCAGGGAGGCTGTGGCTGCTCCATCCCTGGAAGTGTTCAAGGCCAGGTTGGATTGGGCTCTGGGCACCCTGGTCTGGTGAGAGGTGTCACTGCCCACAGCAAGGAGTTGGAATTAGATGATCTTTAGGGTCCCTTCCAACCCAACCCGGTCTGTGATTCTATGATGCAGACCAGCACATAAATGCAAGATTCTTGATGTTTTCTGATGTCTTGGGCATCTGGCCACTGAATTGCTGCAATGAGGAACAAACAGCACCACGCTATTAACGTTAATGGGGGCAGCTTCAGACCTAGAGATGTGGTTAGAGTGGGACACAGGGGGAATAACAATCTTATAAATAGAGATGCAGTTACACCAGACATTTGACAAAAACAGACAAAAAGATACTGGCAAATAGTAACGTGCCCGTTTCATATCCAGACACACCCAGCAATCTGCAATTCAGCTCCCATAAACATTGAAAACTGATCATCACCAACAGACAGGCAGAGCACTTAGTTCTAAGTTTTATTTAACAACAGAGTTCCAAAGCCTGCATGCGGCCTTGTTATGGTGCATGTCTGGGGGCATACAAAGGTCCTCGTTAGGAGAAACACAGTAGGGTTTACTTCTCTATCTTTTAATCTGGTGTTTGAGAAAAGGTTGTTGTCCAGCTCTGCAAGTGCTCTGTGGCTGGTTTCCATCTAGATGACAGGTTTCTTCCCGCTGGAACTGACAAGTGCCAGGTCAGCCAAGCAACCCTGAACTCCTCAGCCGAACAAAATAACTTACCTCAGCAGCTTATCACTTAGGATACCAAAACGAGTGAACACACAGAGTTATTTAGAACTCTGCTCTATATCCATCCCAGGGTGGTTTATTTAGTTAAAGACAGTCACTCAAGTAGGACATAAGGATACACCCAACCATATCACATTACTTGTATTGGGAGAATTCTCCAAACTCTCCAGTGTTTGGCATAAACAAACACCAACAAACACCAAAGTCTCACTCCAGACTGCAAAGTAGTGTATTCTAACAGCTCCTTCTGCCGCTGAGCTGCACCATTAACCATGAATCTCAAACACAAGCATCTATTTTGTAAGTGCTACGAAGGACTGAATCCCAGAGTCAGCCCTTCCAGCAGACAAGCGCTCAGAGAAAGGGGTGAGACTTGCAAGCAGGCCTAGGATCAGTGCTATGTGCTATGCTGGGTGAAGTATTTTTCCCTCACCACTGTAAACAACTCCCATTATTGTTGTATTAGAAAGAAGAATAAAAAAACCCCACACTCCTAAGCACGGAGCTTAGGTACCTTATTTAAATAGGAAACCATCCAATGAGTACCAGGATGTGATACTAACCACATCTGCTTCTCCTTTGCATCTTTGCTTTTCCAATATGTTTTTTTCCTGTCTTCACAGGCTCCATATATTCTTGATCAGTTTATTTTAGAATTATAGACTTGTTTAGGTTGGAAGAGTCCTACAAGATTATCAATTGCAACCACCAACCCAACCCCACTCTGCCCGCTAAACTCTGTTCCCCAGGGCCACATTTACACTGTTGTTGAACCCCCTTCCAAAATGGTTACTCCCATTCCTCCTTGGACAGCCTGTTCCAACCCCTGGACCACTCTTGTCAGGGAAGAAATTTTTCCTGATATCCAACCTATCCCTCCCCTGGCACCATTTCAGGCCATTTAAATATATTCTCTTGCCTATTCCTTTATCTTTGTGCCTTCTTCCATTCTGCTTTCTAAAAAGGTATCAGTTTCCTGCATCTTATTTGTTTAGTTCTTTATCACAGGTCAAACACGGAGAAGTCCACTTGACTCAAAGAGGCAGGTGGAGAAGACCCATGTACTTCTTGGGTCATTTACTGGAGGAAGAGACCATGACACTGTCTTACAAAGCAAATCGAACAGTGCCTCATCAGCAGCTCCTTCTGTTTTTTAAATTCAAATGAAGAATAGTTAGGTCACGGCAATGTTCTCACAGCAGTGGCTCTGCTCCAGTGCTGGCAATCCCAAAGACAGGAAAAATGAAAAAGACGTGGTAGAAGACGACAATAAATGGAGGCTTTAATGTATATTAAAAAAAGGTACGGTACCCAGTCTGGAGCTTATTGGATTTCATTATGTAAATTCTCCGTGTGTTGCAATGTCAAAAGCATTCACCCATGGTTCTCTGGAGCCAAACTATTCCCATGACAAAACCCTATGTACTTTTCAGCCGTCTTTCAGCTAGGAGTTTTTAATAATGTCCTTAATAAAGTCAGATCTGCTGAACAGCTAAGTACAAACAGTTCAGGGTATTTTTCTAAATTGGGCAATAAAAACCCTCTCCTCTTTCAGCAGGTAACCCTGACCCAGGCACAGTGTGGACACCTGGCAAACAGAAAGGCAGGTGCTCAGCCTACACAGTCAAATCCTGGTGAGGACAGAAGAGCTACTATTGACCATTGATCTTGGCTGCATCCCTTGGGTACTTGACACCGGTTTAGCAAAAGTAATCTCTCCACAAATGAAATAAAATCAGGGCAAGGCCTTTTCTGCTGCTACAGAGTTTAAAGGAAAATTTCAACAGCTTATCTTCTCAAGAACCATAAGGAAAAGGATTAGTTACTCTTTAAGTGAGAAAAATAAATCCTTGAGCCTTCACTTTGTTCTGTGGGGATTAAGAAGAGCTAATGTGAATGCTGCTGCGCAAAAGCTGAGTAATGAAGTGTAGGAAATAGTGAGGTCTTTGTACCTTACGGGCACTCTTCCACATGTGTTTCATGTATGCGTAAGTCACTTGGGGATGTACTGTTGGCAGAGGGTGATCCAGCTGTCGAGATGGATCTACTCCTAAGAGCAGGACTAGTGTCTTATGGGCCAAAGCCTGGAGAAAGTTGAAAAGAGGTAAAGCAGGTTAAAGTAAGCTCATTCTCATCTCCACTTCTCATTGACCGCAGAATTGCCCACCATCTGACCCTCCAGATAGGACACAGACACAGCAGCCTTGTTACACTCCCTGGACTGCTAAGAACACCATATGATAAACTGTATGTCTTCACTGGTACCAGACCATTAGATTCTCATGTCAGAAGCCAGCAGAAAGTGTGAAGTCTATCTGTCAATGATTTTTGGTAATAAATCTTGTGGTGAATTTTGAAATAGGACTGTAATATTCAATATTCAATGAGCACAACGACACATTCTAGATTTGACAGGGTGCTTTAGCAAAGTTATCATTACCGATTACCAGTGCTGTGAAAGAACTTTCAGGTACAACATGTGTCTCAAATGGCCTCTAACATCTCAGGCACAATACTAGTCCCACAAAGATAATGGCGGTTACAAGCAGGAACTCCACGCTGTTCAGCATCTCAGCAAGAAAGCCCATCTCACATGGGCAGTCAAAGAATTTAGAAATGATGAAGCCAATTGCCTAAAGACCTGCTGCAGAGGGCAGAGCTTGAGAATACTCACCAGTCTCCCACTCTTGCCACACAGGCTGGCATACTTGAGCCAAGTTCTCATGTCCTCATGAGGATTCACAACAAGAGACCGGACCATCAATATTCTTTGCCAGTCTTCCACAATTCGCTGACAGCCCTGAAAGGAAAAGGACAAGAGAACTTGTTAGCATTTTCTCACCAATCTACTCCACAAAGTCTTAATTCAGAGCATGAAGGGACTTCTCCCAAGCTGGAGAGACTTCTGTACCCACAGCTCACAGCAGGCCAACAATACAGCCTAGGTGGCTATTTCTTTAACACTGCAATGTGTGAAGAAGGTCAAGTCCTGACTAATTCTCTGCAGCCAGCTCAGTGTTCACAGCCTAACAATATCCTTTATTGGAAAAAAATGAGAAGCGCTTCTAAAGCACAGCTGCGTCCAAAGAAATCAGGAAAGTTCTTTGTGCAATTCCAAAATGAGTCAAGAGTTTTATAACCTTCTCAACCTAGTTTTAAAGCCTATTTTTGGTTTAAACAGTGACAAATCTCAGTATGGAGATGCTACAAAACCAAATGGTTGCAAAGATATTTTTGTTATTGCCCTTTTTCTTCTCCTTGCATGTGTTGCTCTTAAAGACTGGCATGACTGAACTGCTACCCTGCCAGGTATCAGCTGCTGCACTGCTTGGGCAAGGACTGTCTGGTTCTTCTGTCTGAAGGAGAAGCACAGCAACATGGTCAGTCAGAGCAGGATGAGCCTGTATGTCAAACGTTTCAGGAAGCTGCCGAGCAGTAGCATTGTGGAAGGGACACTTACAACCAAGCGTGGTGCTTGCTGTAATGGCCATTTACTACAGTGTTGCAGCGATGCTCTGAAGCAGATGTTGGTCCACGGGTGATTCAGGAGTTTTGAGATAACAATAGAATTTCCAAAGGCAACAAGCAACAAAGCATCTGTTTCTTTCCATTCTTCTTTTTCCCCACAATCCAGGGCTGGGAAGTTAGGCAAAGCTCGTTCCCTAGCACTTAAACAAATCTCATCCAGCAGGCATTTAAAGATTATTAAAAAGTAGCTATAAAATGTGCAAGAACTGTATGTCCTGCTTTCAGGACTATAAACAGCTCTATTCAGACATTACATTTCCTGACACTGTTACTCCACCCCAGAGGAATGATCCTGGACTTTTCCAGACAGGAATGCAGATGGGAGACTAGAAGCTTTGTCACAGTTTCCCAAACAGCTAAAAAATATGCAGCAGCAACAGCCTTTCATAAGGAGTCAGATATTGCAGTTACAGTGAAGAACTCGGCATAAGGAGAAATTCTTCCTCCAGGCAGCATATAAAAATTGGGTATAATGAGAGCATTTGACATTAATTATGGGGTTTTTTCCCCTTGCCTTGCAGGAATCACCTCTTTAAACAGTATTCTTGTACCTACTGCTTCCTCTGGTGATGTTCACTTTGCTGATCGGAGGCCTTTTGTAAGGAAACAGCCTGAAAATATTTGTCTGATTTACATCTTCAGAGGTGCTTTGGATTTTTGCTGTTTAGAATAAGGCACAAACTTCTCCTTAAATGCAGAAAAGCAACATTGCTAAAGGTCTCTTAAGAGGACAAGGTAATCACAGAATCATGGAATTATTTAAGTTGGAAAAGACCTTCAAGAACATTGAGTCCAACCATAAACGTAATACTGCCAAGTTCACCACTCAGCCATGTCCTGAAGTACCACCAGTCGATTGGAAGCGTTCTTGTAAGAGGTCAAACAAGAACAGCACAAGCTTTTACATGTGTGAATGCTCTATCCAGCTTTCCAGCACTGTACGGGAATTCTTCTCTCCTTAAAAGGCGGCCAGCCATGTCAAAAGCTCAAACTAGCCTTCTCAAACCAGAATTCAACGCTGAGAAAAGCAGCCTTGGAGATGTGACCTGTACACATCTATTTCAAGCAGTAGACGCCTTGGGAACATTAACAGCAAAACACTCCCCAAAAGTCACAGGATCACAGAATGACTGAGGCTGGTAAAACCCTCTGAGCTCATCCAGCCCAGCACCTAACATCACCCCATCAGACAGACCAGGGCACTCAGGGGCACAGCCAGGCTGTCCTTCAACACCTCCAGACACAGTGACTCCACCACTGCCCTGGACAGTCCATTCCAGGCTCTGAGCACCCGTTCCATCCAACCTGACCCTCTCCTGGCAACTTCAGGCCCTGCCCGCTCATCACCTGACTACAATCTCCCTTCAGGGAGTTGGAGAAAGTGCCCCCTTCTCCAGGCTAATAACTCCACTCACTCAGCCTCTCCTCATCCTCCAGTGTCTTCTCCAGCCTTGTTGCTTTTCTCTGGACCCACTCTAGCACCTCAATTTCTTTCTTGAAGCGAGAGGCCCAGAACTGCACGCAGTACTCAAAGGGAGGAGTCCCCAGTGCCCAGTACAGGGGGAGGATTACGTCCCTAAAGTCCAAACACCCAGGGCAAATGCAAAGGAGACAAATCATGGAAATATTTCCTGAGCATCACACTGACTCCAAAGAGAGCTGTTTCATGTTGGCATATCTGCATCTCCAGCCTTGATCTTCACACAGACCTACCTGTAATCTTTCCCACCAGATCTGGCGGATGATCTCACGGCGTTCTGGTACAAGTTTATACTGGATAACCTCTTCCAGTTCTGACAGCATCTGGCAGGATACCATAGCCTGAAGAAACAATCACATTCCATCCCAATCACTACAGAACTAACGTGTAATTAAGGAACAGTAGTTTGGCATCAACCTGAAGCACATACACTGCCCAACAGGTACAGGGCTGGCTGCTACGGGGATGAACTGCTGATACAAATGTCTTAAATGGCAATTTTTACCTCTTTTGAGGAGGGGGAGCTCACTTCACTGTTTAATTTGCCCCAAAGCTCTCCTACAAAGTTGTATTTCTTACCTGACAAGAACCACTTAGCTTGTGAACAGGGCTTATGTTTGATATAAGCGCTACTCAGAAGTTTTACATAACTTCTAGAGACATTCTGAGACAGCAATGAGGAGAATAACAGAATAAAGAAGGCTGAGAGTCAGGCACTTACCCCGTAGGCTCTACTGTAGCTCTCTCCTGCCATGGCAGTGAGCTCAGCATCTAGTAGGTCTCTGGCTTTGTCAATGCACTGAAATAGAACAAGATATTGGGGCAGAGGTGGAAAGTTTTATTTAGAGTCAACTCTGAAGCTGCTATTGATCTGTTCTATCTCATGAACAAAGCTGGCACTGTTCCCATTCTCCAAGAACCAGGAAAGGTGTTCTCAATAGAAAGAGCTAACAAGAAAACAGCATCCAGGGGCAGGGATGAGGGAAGCCAAGGGGCTTCATTTAGCATCTGCACAAGCTGAAATTTGTCTTTCTACCTCATCAAGGTTTGCAGTATTTCTAATCCTCCTTGTCACTGGACAGATCCCCTCACTGATAACACTGATGGAGGAAAAGCGAAGCTCTCATTTTAGAGCAGGAGAGCTGGTTACAGAAAAGCCTCAAGAAACAAAATACACGACGACAGAAAATTGCTTCCGCTGTTTTACGTAACCCAAGAGGGGTTTATGAATTTCACAAGACAGCAAATTCCATTTCTCTTACTCCAAGTCAGACATGCTCTTCAGGCATGAAATAAATCCTGCTCTGTCCTTATATAATCTCTCATCTGTAGTTTTTTCCTGTTCAAAATGTTAAAGGTTAATCACAAACTCTGCCCCTTTGAATGCCTGCCTAATTTTACTGTGCACATCACCCACAAATCTATGTACGGGTTTTGACAGAGCGGACTCATTTACTCCTTTATCTAAGTTGGCAAGTCAGCACAGAGTTCTGAGAAATGGGACTTGAGCTTCCTTGGAAAGTAAACATGCTTCACGACTACAGCAAGGGGAAAAGTCACTCTGCGTATCTCCTTTGTGACAAACAAGCACATCAGTGCAGCTCTGCTCCACAGATAGGTTCCCTGTTGTGATTTCTCATCTCAAGATTCATCATTGGTTAAGAGAGGTAAAGTCCTGGCACATGATATAGAGTAGAATTTCACTGAAAAAGCTGCAAAGAGCGCACACAACACCCACAGAGAATTTTCTGTGGGTCTTCTGCCATGAACACCTCTTATCAAACCGTGCCTTGGAGCATGGAACCTCTGCTGAGATAGATAATCCTTGTGCACTGTCTAGAAAGAAAACATAAAAGTAAAGAAATCTAAGAATGACTAAGGCATTCTGTCACTGCATCACTGAACTGCTCCTGCCTGCACGTCTGTTCACTGCTGTGTTTCTGAAATACAGAATAAGCTCAACCACCAAGATCTAAGACATCAGTGGAAAAAGGGTTATTGGGCAATTCACAGATTAGAGAGGCCTGCTTGAGAACAGCACGTCTTTGTATGCAGCAATATAGTCTTGTTCTTCTAGGGAAGCCACCAAGGAAGATGATTACCTGCTGAGCCAGTGAGAAAAGGTCCTGATGTAGAGCCAGTACAGCCCTGTAGAAAGCACCATCATGGGTGTCCCTTGGGATCATGCAGGTATATTCTTCCATGCTATCCCACTGACCTGCATGGACACAGAGACCCTCAGTAATACTATCACTCTCTCTGCAGGGTGAGAACAGAGCTACACTTCAGTGCTCAGACATCAGAGACTAGGCCTGAATGCTCAGTGGTACGTCTACATTTAAAGTCAGCTCTCCAACTGCTTAACTCTGTCAGGGACAGTGTGTCGTCTACAGAACCTGTATGTATAGACACACAGATACTCTACACACACAGCTACAGGCAAGCAAAACCAAGCATTTTTCTTCTAGGCAAACTATTATCTTCATGAAATACCCTCATGTGCTGAAAGAAATGAAATGCTGACATTCCCAGAACATTTCAATGAGTTAGAGTCTAACCACACGAAGGATGGATTTTTCTCAGCAAAGGCTGGCAGACAGCAAGTGATTTATAAGCTCCTCTAGTAAGTTTCTGGCTACTAGCATAACAGCTATTTGGAGCATTTATAGATTTATTCCACTCAAGATCGCCTACTCAGCAGACCCAGCCTATCAAAATGCTCAACTGATATTGTTCTGGTTTGTTAATAAGAGTCTGCCACAAAGCTGAGGGAGTCTATTCATCTCATTTGAGGTCTGAGCTATGTTCAGTGTAAAGAATGATCTGCTCAGACCATAAGGCAGTCTCTTCGTGACTTGAGACCACAACGGAAAGCTCTGAGTAAATGCAGGTTTTCCAAAGGGCTTCAGTGTTTAGTGACTACATCAGCAATTCTGCTCTTTGCTTTCACTGCTTTTTATATTTTGTAGTTCTGAAGCAAGCTAAAACGTCTGTGCTTGCACTGTGGGCTGTCATATGCTGTGACACACAGATACGTTACCTAGACCCCAGGCAGCAGCAGCAGCCATTCTAGCCATCTTAGCTTGAGTTTCATCATTCACCTGTGTCCACTTCTCACAGCACTGCTGGTGGAGCTGCCCCCTATGAAGAACCCACAATTTCACATCAGCAAAAAGCCTCTTCTCAGAATTCTGTCTTGTTAAACAACCACTTTCCACAGATAAGATGAGAACCAGCCCCATTGCTCTTTATAAACAGAGTGGAGAATAGGATTCTACTCCTCTGGCCAACTCAGATGTGCTCGTCTGATGACAAATACCCTATAATCTGAAAATAATATGAATACCCACTGTGTTTTGAAAATACAAACCCAGAGAGCAGTCAGTGTTTGTTCCTCAGCAGTCTCCTGCAACTAGTCTAAAATACAGAAAAATACCCAATTCCCAAGAAAAAAAANACCCCAGGCAGCAGCAGCAGCCATTCTAGCCATCTTAGCTTGAGTTTCATCATTCACCTGTGTCCACTTCTCACAGCACTGCTGGTGGAGCTGCCCCCTATGAAGAACCCACAATTTCACATCAGCAAAAAGCCTCTTCTCAGAATTCTGTCTTGTTAAACAACCACTTTCCACAGATAAGATGAGAACCAGCCCCATTGCTCTTTATAAACAGAGTGGAGAATAGGATTCTACTCTTCTGGCCAATTCAGATGCGCTCGTCTGATGACAAATACCCTATAATCTGAAAATAACGTGAATGCCCACTGCGTTTTGAAAATACAAACCCAGAGAGCAGTCAGTGTTTGTTCCTCAGCAGTCTCCTGCAACTATAGTCTAAAATACAGAAAAATACCCAATTCCCAAGAAAAAAAAAACCAAACCACATCCAAACAAGAGTCAGTACAAGAAACAAGTGCTCTGAATGACTGCTGCTATCAAACAGTCTGATAACAAATCATGACAGGGACTAGACAATTGATGCTGCTGTAACTGAGTAAGAAGACTCGTCATAATAAGATCTCGGAGGAGATTTGAATCTTTCATCTCCAGTGGAGAGGAAGCATTAGGATTTTTATATTACATTTTTAAATCAACTGTGAATGCTCCATTAATCAAACCAATTACTGGGGGTGTTGCAGTTCCAGAACGTCTCAGGCTGGATACTCTTGCTACAGAGAACAGCTACCAACTGCAAGGGATGCCAATTTGCCTTCTCTCATCCTCTCCCCTCCCAGAAAGGAAGATGAGTTAGTCAAACAGAACCAATGGGCTGCCAGAGGCAACACAGTCATTCTGAGAGCTTAATGGCCCAGGAGACAAAAAGGAAAAACCAAGCCAAACCTAGCAGTGGCAATAAATGAGGACCTCGTAGATGCTACCAGAATCGTATAGCTTTTGCAGACACTACTACATCTGGAGAGAAACAGCTATGAATATTCTGGCTGTACATTCACAACGTCACTGCACAGAGCACTGGAACAATGCTGCTGCACAGTAGTAGTTCTGGATAAACCACTGTATCCTGCCAAGCAGACTCCAGCAGCACAAGCAGTCAAGTTGTACACTTCTGAAAAGCATCAGCAGCCAAACCACGGAAACCTCAGTTCAGGGTGATGTCTCTGTGGTCAGTTAGTTGCATGGCTGCAGACAGCACTTGGCAAAGAGACTTCTGAACTGTAAAACACATCTGTCTAGAGATGGAGTGCAGTTCCACAACAGCCAGCACACAGATCTTTGTGAGACTGCGACTGCTCTCATCACTACAGACCATCAATAGGTGCACAATGCAAGGTTCCAAGAGTTGAAAAGCCTCATTTTGTAATAATTTGCCACTGGCATGTGGAGAGCCATGACGTTCAAAGAGGTCACATTACACAGACACGTGTCCTGCAAGAAGGAGACCATCCATAAATCCCTGGTGGGAACTGACTACTTCTAGAAAAGGTGACTGAGAAATGCTAAGAGGATCCTATTTATTCTACTGATAAAGCTATGATCAATGTGCCTTATCCTCATCTAGAAAGAAAAAGGGCAGAAAAATGCTGTCAGGGTTAGGTTTCTCGAACGGCTCTCATAGTAAAATGACTTTAGGGAAGAGGAACCTCCTTACTGTGTGCCATCCCACGGGTTCACGTCAGGACCCATCAGGAGAGAGCTTTAGTGACATGAAAAGTTCACTAGAAAGGCGGAACCTGGCCCAAGCCACACAAGCCCCAGGGTAAAGTGCATGCTACAGCGCACAGGATGCCTTCTCCAATTATCTTCTTTGAATTGAACATGGGGAAAAACAGAACCCCACAGATAACTGGCAAGCACTACCAGCTCACCCTCTCACAAACACTGAGCTTTACTCAGATACGTGTTGACTACACACACTTAACGCAGGGTTTCAAAAGAGTATCCACAGAGATACTGTTTAATGAGTGCTAAAAAGTTCTTGAAAATGCAGCAATCTACAAGAGGGGCAAATTAGTTTTAAAGTGGGAATAATTTATCTGGCATGATCTCACACCCAGGGCACTACTGGGAAGCAGATGATTTCACCAACAGTTGCGCAAAAGGCATTCTGCATTGGGATTGGTCTGACCATGAACTTAAAAAAGGGGGGACACAATAAGCTCCTTTAATGATTGTGCTGTCCAGTTAACGTTTCCTGAGAGGTCCCCTCAATTTACCACTTCTTTCTCTGTTAGAAATAGAATTGATCTCATCATTAGAGTGTAGAATCCATTGCAAAAGGCTTAGAGATGTTACTACCAACTCTGACTGCAATGAACAAAGAAAGAATTGCCTGGAAACACTCAAACTATTAAGTGCGCAGGACTAAAGAGAGACTGAGGCAAAAATATTTCACCTGGATGACAGCAATTCAGAGAAGAGATAGGCACTAACTGTCCTCAGTCTCCAGACATTTCCCTCTTACCATTCACCAAGTGCTTCCAAGCAACGCATCCGTCCCAGCATCAGCTCAGGATCGTCTTTGTTTGTGTCCATTTTCTTGTCATAAGCCACCAGAGCATCTTCCCATTCATGAAGCTTTTCATACCAGGTAGCTTGAATTTCCTAAGGGGGTAAAAATCATCAGAACACATAGGGGGAATAATATCAATCATTCTGTATGATGAACAGGTATCATTCTACATTAACTACTACAGCTTTTCTTAATAAGTCTGTCTATGGAGATCACTTAGCCCTTTACCCATTTTAAATATCACAGAACCACAGAATCACAGAACCATTAAGGTTGGAAGAAAGCTATATGATCATCCAGTCGGATCATCACCCCCAACCCCACCCTGCCTACTAAACCCTTTTCCCCAGGGCCACAGCTACTTGTTTTGTGAACCCCTCCAGGGATGGCAAATGTCCCCCTCTCTGAGCAGCCTGTTCCAACCCCTGACCACTCTGGCAGGGAAGAGATTTCTCCTGATGTCCAACCTAACCCTCCCCTGGCACCACTTGAGGCTGTTTGTTCTTGTCCTTTCACTGGTGACTGGGGAGAAGAGACCAACCCCCATCTCTCTCCACCCTCCTTTCAGGCAGCTGTAAAGAGAAATAAGGTCTCCCCTCAGTCTCCTTCTCTCCAGACTAAACAGCCCCAGTTCCCTCAACTAGTCTGGAAACAGGAATCCTGAGTTATTGCTCTGCCTGCACAGAAATGAATTCAGAGTTACCAGAAGGATCAATCCAGCACTATTCCCTCTTCAGCGCCAGTAAAACATTAACTCTGTAGAGTTGGTGCTTTTCTTTTTGGAGAGGGGGAGTGAGCAGAACAGGAAAAAAGGATAAACAACAGCCCTCTGCTCAGGAATGGAGTGACTAACTGGACAAACCCAAAAAGCACCCTGGCTACTGCTAGGCCAGTTTTGGTACAGCAAGCAATATGATGTTGGGGTCTCCTCTCAAGGAATGGCCATGGTTTCTAACACAAAACTTTAAAAGGAGGCCAAGCAGTAATCCTTATCAGCTGCACAAACTTTTCTTCATTCTTTTAGATTTTGTTTCTAATGTTTAAGAAATAAAATGCCTTAATATTCTTTCCATCCTTATCTCTGCCAATGTTTCTCTGCTCTGTTTTTGCCAGCTCGTGGCTTCACATCGGCTGCAGAACAGATTCAACAGGCAGGACCAGTCCAAACCATGACCCACATGCCAGGTCTTCCACTTAGGCCATTTATATACCAGACCTTTAATTTCTCTGCTCAGTCATAGTATTTCAAGTAAGTTCCTGAAAGCAGAGCTCATAACTCCCCTTCATTTCTTTTCACTGCCTATTCTCACAAACTCTGCATTTTGAGCTGCATTTACTGCTAGCACAACACTACTGTTAGGGAGTGAGGTCAGAATTAGGTAACACTGAGCTTTGCTCTATCCATCTGAGGAATCAAGAAGCTGTAAAGATGTTCTGAAACCCAAACTTCTCCCAGAAAGGACTTATTTTCCAGTCTAGGACAAAACTACATGTAATCCCACACCAGAGGAGTTCTCCCATTTTGTGCTTATACCTGTGCCCACTTTCTGGTGGCTCTTAATGAAAGAGGCTGATTTACTGTGCTTCCAGGGCTGCCTTCCTTTTCCTAATCGCCCTAAGGCACTGCAGGAACTGTCACTGCAAAGGCTTTTTTTTAACAGACAGAATGGATAGTAGTGCACACAAAGACACACAAACCACCAGAGAAAACCCAGGAAAGCATAAGACATGAAGAAAGGAATTATCCAGCAGGACTCACCAGCTCCCCAAAGTGCTTCATGGCATATTCCAGTACTCCAGCAGCTGCTTCTGGCTGTTGCAGTTTATTATTAATGCTGAAAAGGTAGGAAGAGAAGGACCATTTAATGCAGTTGGCAATTCCTAGGGGCTGGTATGAATTTCCGCTTGATAACAGCAAGCCCCATCACCAATGAAATATCCTCCTTTTTGTTTAAAACATCCAAGCCAACGATTAGACCAGGTAAGACACACAACCCACTGCTTATTAGCACAACAATAGGTGTACACACATCCTCAGGGTTTGTTACAGGAAGCAGTGACCGTGTATGATTATCCATTCTGAAGAGCAGCCTGCACAGGGAGAAGAACAGACTTGAAAGGTGTCCTTTCTCTAACAGCTGCGTTTATTACAAACTCCACAATTATTGATCTTTCCCTCTCTCACCAACTCCTTTAAAAATCAGGGCAGTGATGTTTTCAAGAACATATTAGAAACCACCACCACCAGCAGACCTGACTCTAGTCAGTGAGGCACCTTGTTTTGCAAGGGTAGCTGAATTTTATGAAGCACAAGCAAACAGGCTGCTAGTGAGCCTGGTTCTCCAGTCCAACAGCATGATGTGCAGCAGCTACATTTCTATTTCACATCGGTTTCCTGCTCTTGCTCTCAGAAACGGCTCTGTCTGCACATTGGTGCTAGCTGATCAGCGCTTCTGCTAAACCCCAGTTTAACAAGGAAATAAACTTATTATGAAGCTCCTGCCATTTTACACAGTTTACTGATGCACTCTGGCTCACTGCTCCCCTTTGCCCAGTGGCACAGCAGTGGTGCAAGCTGTTCAAAGCAGTGTCACAGACACACACCCAATGGTCTGATATCAATATCACTTAGCACTTGGGATGGAAACAGCACAACCTAACAAAACAAAAACCTGCCAACTATGAGCAACACTAAGAGGCTTTCAATGGTCTCTGAATATGCTGCTGCAGAGGCAGCTACAGAAATGGTCCTTGCCTGCAGCCACCAGAACAACGGCAAGTCTCCCCTGTTATGAGATGTTCCTTAATAAGACAAGGAAATCTGTAGTTATTAAAGGGATTAAGAACAGACAAAAGAGAGGAACATTTCAAATGAGTGCTATGTGTCTCCTGTCTGTGGAAGTTTCCTGACAAGAACCAAGCTCCCAGTCCCACTCTGGATAAAGCACTTGAAATACATCTGTGCCTTTTTTTAGCCAGCCAGTCAAAGAACGCACTACCTCCACACTTCCCCCGGGAGAGCCAGGCAGCAGTGCCGCATAAAAGTGATAAATGGCTGTCACATTTCATCTCCTGATGATATAAAGAGCCATTGGCAGACACATCACTTCCAGCATGTCAGACAGTTAATTACTTCCAAGTTATCTTTCTTGTCAGCGCTCCTGACAAAATTGTCTGTTATCTTTTATTCTTCACCAATTAGCACCGCTCCTTTGCTGATGCTCCCTCGTGCACTCAATTACTCTGCCTTTTTTTTTGGTTCATATTTTCTTGTCTGTTCAAAGCAGAATTAAATGTTTCAAAGCTGCCTATGGCTACGTTTAAACAGAGGGAGGGGAAAGAAGGGAAGAGGAAGGAGAGACTTTGATTTAAGAGCATACGCAGCAGGAGATAGAGTACTGCGTTGTCATTATTAATCATAAATTAACTCTCCTGTAACAAATGATCTGGCCCACACAGTGAGTAAAGTCAGATAATTGTGTGAACTAGGATAAATCTCCCGTCAAGTATTTCATGTTTTGATGTACCACGTTAAAACAAAGTGTAGACACAACCTGGGGGGGATAGAGTGGGGAGCAACAACACTAACTGCTTTGGCAGAAAGGGACCTGAACACCGAGAAATACAGCTGTCAGGAGTGCACAAACCCCTCCAAAGCAGAACTCATGTATCACAGTGGGCTGCATTAATATGGCTGGACAGTCCCCCAAAACACTGTTACCCCAGCTGACTGCAATGTGTTCCAAGCCCCAAGTCTGTCTGCACAGAAATTCCCTGAGGGTGGGCCTGCAGGCAGAACTTCTCTTGGAAAACCATTTCCACGTGGACTGTGGTTAACACACTCAAAAGAAATGTTCAGACATCATGACATGCTGTGCTTTCCTGTCTCTTCACCTCTCCCCTGCCTTTAAGGCACTGCCCCTTCTTCTACAGATCTGGGCTCAGGCAGAACCTTCTTAAATTCTGTGATGCTCTTAAAGCACTGCAAAGCTGTTTTCTAGTGCTGGAGACTGGACAGAAATAACACCACTACAGAATCATAGAGGAGGCAGGAGAGGCCCTGAAGGGCTGATACTCTAGCCAGGAAGAGTTGCCAGAGGGTTTTCAGTCAGAGGCTTGCTGCTGGAAATCAGGGCAGTTTACTGGATTAGGATCAGGGGGATAGATTTCTCCTTGTATCTGGAGAAAGATAACAACACAATCTTTCTAGATTAAAGGAGAAAGTCGGAAACCATCCCTCCAGATAGCCAGCAGCACTGCTTCTGATTCAGCAGGCAGTAACTTAAGTCTGTGTTTATTGGGTGGTGTCTCTGAGGTTGTTCCTAACTCAGGACAATACAAAGTTTAATAGTAAGAAGATCAATTGTTCTCCAATCTACTGAACATATTCATCTGTGTGGTTTTGTTTAGAAGCTAAAAAAAGCCATTATCACCACCTACTTTACTGGAAGGCTCAGCAGCAGGGAGGACTGTCTCTACTGCCGTATCTCCTTACCTAGAAGTTTTCAGCTATAGGTTTGGCAGATGATGGGTAACGCAGGGCATTGGTCCAGTGAAATATTTCAAAACGATGTATTTTAAATGCCTCATAAAATCTCCTGAAACTACTGCAAGCCAGAGCTGTCCTAATGTTTGCAGGCAACTATAAAAATGGAGTCCATAGAAATAACAAGATTGTTCATTCCTATCGGCAGGATTTTGATGCAGCACAGTAGAATTAGATTGATGTCAATCATGACGACAAAAGCATGAATTCCTATGTACTAAGTGCACAATCCTTGGCAGCTGTAAGGGTCAGCTGAATAAGGAAATGAGACTGGCACAGAAATCATGGAATGGTTTGGGTTGGAAAGGACCTCTGGACACCATCTAGTCCAACCACCTTGCTTAGAGCAGGAAATATTTGTGAGAAGATATTACCTAATATCTTGGATTTAACTATCCCTTTTATTCATTAATCAGTACCTGTAGTGCAGCCAGGATAACATCCAATCATCCTACTCAACCCGCACCTATCTGTAGCACTTGATCACGATGTGTGGGATGTTACAACGAGTGGGATGTTAAAAGCCTTCTGATGAAAAGCATGTAGGATTGGAATGCAGCAGTAATCGGAGAAATGACCAAGGAATGGCAAGCTCTCTGCTACAAAACTCCTGGACAAAAACCTTAAGTATTTGGATTTTATTAGTGGCAAAACGGTTACATAAACCTACTGCTCGATTATGAAGATATCAAAAATTTAAGTCTTATACATACAGAGGGCTAAAAACACAGCAAAAAATCACTTAAAGGAACGCTACGAAAGAGCAATATGCTCCTCTTGCTTGTGTATTATTAAAGGCTGTTTAAACAGAAACCAGACATGAACTCAGAATGAAAAACAACTGCAGTGTTTTCAGCAGGAAGAACACTCAAAATGAGGGACTTGTCTCCTCCACAAACCTCAGGCATAGATGTCTAATCTCTATGAGAAATATTCTCTTTTATATAGTCCTGGGAGCTTTCCTGTCCTCCATTATCTTTAAGGGTCTCTATCAATATTCTCTGTCATTCAAACTATATTAAATTTTAAAGAACTCCGAAGTGAGAGACTCAACCCTTCACCATCTTTTTCCATAAGAATGAAAAGCTTTCTTTTCACATAGCCTTTTCAGAGTCTGTTTGTGAGGGAACACACACATCTATTGCCAGAAAGCATCTCAAAACTTGGTAGAGAAACTTGACTTTTACAGTAAAGCAGCTTGTGTGCAAAGTTTAGTTGAGCAGTCAACCTTTCCTTTTAAGTCTTCCCAAGTTTGTTGGTGAAGTTCCTGTATGTTACGGGTTTTACCAACCTAAGTCAGGCTTGGTTTTCCTTCTGAAGTGCCAAGTGCTTCTGGGATTGGAAGGCACTGCTACTTTGCAGATACTTTGGGGGAACAGATAATCCTCTGGCTTTGTTGGTCATTCTCCTCAATTCTACAGCTTATTTGTGTTCAGGCATCCCGAGCCCTTGATTCAACAAACCTCAGAGAACAACTAATTGCCCCCCAAACAACTCCAAACCCCAGGATGTTTCCATCACACAACTGAAAATTATCACCACGCTGGGAACAAATACATCCGGGAAAGCAGTACCAGCCAAAAGCTGTTCTCAGTGACCAGCAGCGGTGATGAACCAACTGCTTACAGGTTCTCATGGCAAGGCTGCACCATGCTGCTCACAGCCATTAGAACTGGCCAAGTTCTCAATCTTGGTATAAATACTTGCAAAGTCAATAAAAACATTCATGAGCTTTGAAAGGAAAAGCAGTGAAAACCACTAAAGTTATTGGCCCACCCTACTGCTGAGGCTGCAAAAGATTTTCTATCACCTATTGATTAACCAGAATCAGTAAAAGCAGAGATGAATAAAATTGCCAAGGAAGAAATTTAGCAAAAAAAGGTGAAACACAGAACCAGAGTCTTTGTGAACAGGTTATCATAGAATCATCATGACTGGAACGAATGTCCAGGATCACCAAGTCCAGCCCTCATCCCAACATCTCTTCAGTCCCTAGATCATGGCCTCAAGTGCTGCGGACTCCACCACCTCCCTGGGCACCCTGTTCAAATGCCCAACCACTCTTTCAGGGAAGAACTTCTTCCTTAAACCCAATCTAAACCTCCTCTGACACAACTTGAGGCCATTTCCCCTCATCCTATCATTGGGAATTTGGGAAAAGAGACCAGCACCAGCCTCGCTACAAGTTCCTTTTAGGTAACTGCAGGGAGCAATAAGGTCTCCTCTCAGCCTCCTGTTCTCTGCACTAAATAAGCCCAGTCCCCTCAGCCACTCTTCACAGGGCCTGTAAAGAAAGGGCCCATTAAATACAAAAATCAACTCTATTTGATATAGGTATATTTGATCTATGTAACAGGAACTACTAGTTGGTTGTTTCTCTCTTGCACCTCTACCACTTGTTCCTGTGTAACTCCAGAGATTTACAATAACTCTTTACAGTAAACAGCAATTTTATTTGCCTTTGCTATAGATTTAGTCTTTCCTGCACAGCCACAGCAAAGTAAACACTGGGACATTCACGAGCACTTCCAAAGCCAGAGGTAAAGTTTATGCTTCTTGGGAGGGGAAAGCACCATTTCACTGACCCTCAACAGAGCACAGACCTCTGTGATCTGCCAGCAGAGAGCTGATGAGAGCCTCTGCCATTTCAGCAAGCACCAGGAATGCTGGATTCTAGCTTTTGCCGGATGCCTGTTATGGGTTTTGCAATGACTGGCTACCAAATAAATAGCTGCAGGGCACTGAGCTTTTCTTCTTGTCTCAGCTTTGCAGACACCTGCCAGAACAGCTTCGCAGACCTTTGATTTAATCTGGCCCTCCAGGGACAAGAGGGAGCTGGTTCTAATCAAGTAACACACTTCAGTTTGGTACCAACAGGCAACAGTTAGAAGCACAAGCACTCATGAACTGCAACCACACCTTAGACTCAACTCTCCCAACCACTTCTACAACTTTAACGAAGTCAAAAAGGATTTGCCTTGTGTTCTCAGCTTTAGGACCTCATCTTTTTAGTTGCCACTTAGCAAAATATTTCCACACACAAAATACAACAGAGGAAAACCAGGGCAAGTGATTTCAGAATGAATGAGACTCAAGTTCTCTATCAGCATTGGGGGAAAGGAAGAAAAATAGACTAGAACCCATCCTGCAGTCACAGAATTACTGAAGTACTTCTCCCTAGCTGTGCCCAGAACTATACCTCTTCCCAAAACATGTGGGTTAAGTTGTAAGTGCACTGGTATGTAACAGTGGAACAGTTTCCTACAGACTGTTAACTTCCAGTTGATCTCAACTGGCAATGACCGGCATCAGCAGCTACTGCTGCCTAAGGGACTACAAATGGTTCTCTGTGCAACAGGAGAAGATTCATCTTTCAAATATTCCTAAAGAAGTCCAATTCCAATAAGGCAAAGGTCCCTGGCAAGTCATCTCTCTGCCCAAATCTCTCTTAATGCTTCCTCAAAAGTAATGACAGACGGGAAGATCTTTGCTCTTTTCCATTCCTGCATAATGTGGATGTTGTCATCCCCTTCCACAGAGCAGAGTGAAAGAACACAGTATTAGCTGTGCTTTAAAACAGGTAAATCCAAGTACCCCAAAGCAGCATGGTTTGCATTAGGATACACAAATCAGAGGCTGAATCCAAAGCAAAACCTTCTGTCACTTCCAGTTAAACACTCCAGTTTAGAGAGGGGATTTGAGGGTCTTTTTCTGCACCATTTCATAACGTCTGTGTGCAACAGGGAGTTTGGCTGAGTCTTGGAACCTTCCAAAGAGGGAATGCACAGACCTACAAGTGGTTCTTCTCTTCCACATCTGCCCCTTGTGGTGTGAAATCCAGATTGCACAGGACAGCAGAGTGAGATCAGTAGCAAAGTGCAGTCCCTGTGTTAGCAGGGTGGCTCTTTCGGGGGCAGAGAAGCCAACGCCTGATCTGTCCCATTCTTTGTTCCAACTTTGACAAAAACATGTTTCTCATCACAGGAAGCCTGAGAAGAATTTGCCCCTGGGAATGACAGAAGCTCCAGCTGGAAGAGGGCTCAGACAGGATTAGAGACAGAACAAAAAGGCTTTCATCCATGTGCAGTGGCACTTTCTGGTCTGAAGTATAAAAAGCCAATTTTGCTATGGAAGGTTTCTGGAATGTCCATGGCAAAAATGTGACTGAAGCCCAGGGTCTGCTGCACAGGTACCCTCTGTCCTTTAATCAAATGGTACTTGCACATCTCTGACAGCATCTCAGGTCACCAGTATCACAGAGCAATCTCATCAGCCAATGCTACAAACTCCAGAGGTTGCTGAATGAAGCACAGCAGAGCAAAACTCAAGATACTCACACTGCCTGTTCAGAGACACCTACTTGTGATCTCTTCCAGCTGATCCCCTCTTCCTCCCCTAAGAAAATGGAGGCATAGAAACATTTGTATTTACAGCCCACCCCGTCAGTACTTTGATGCATTCATCTCCCTGCACCACTGCACTCTATAGGGTCTCTCATTCCTGCTCTGCAGAAAAATCTATTAGGCTGTGGTGAGGCAGAACCAAAGCATTCAGTACCAAGCGTGGCCAAGCTACAGAGGGCGAGAAACTGCAGCAACACCAAATGGTGCTTCCTGTTCCTCTCAAAGTGGATGTCAGATCAGCAAGGCTCTTCTAATCTTTTCTAATTAAGCAGAAATCCTGCAGCCACTTTGGATCAGCAGCAGAAGTCCAGCCAGGACAGCATGGCTCACTTGGGTTTACCCTGACTTTTTTTTAATAACTTGTTTAGCAGATTTCTTTCTATTCCACCTCCAGACACCAGCACTGAACTTTACAAAGCAATTAGGGCACAGACAATGGTGACAGAGAGAAGGATTAGATGCTGAATTTGCTAAAACATTATCTAAACGAAGAAATACTGCAAGCAGAGTTACCCCATTACAACTTCTTGGGAATATATTTGGGAGGATTTGTTGCTGCTAGGGCTACCTGTTAGGCAGTTACCTTCCTTGATCTTCTATAACTCATCCTGCACGGCCAGCCTTTCACATTCTGCATGTTTAACACTCTTGTGCTACCAGAGTGCCAGAACTAGTCACCAGGAGGGCTACAGTCCAACAGACAGTAATTGTTTGAATGTCTCCTCAAGTTCCTAGCCCTCTCCCACACCCCTTCAGGATAGAACAGAGTGAAGTCTCTCCTGCTCCCCACAACGTTTCCTGGCTGAAACCCATTCCAATTTCACCCTGTAAACACCTGATATGAGCAGATGAACTGGGAGGGACCAGAAAGCTCTTCAGAGCCTCAGGGTGGGGGGGAGGTAGAAAGAAAAATAGTACATAAGATGCTTTGAGACAGGCTTTTTAAAGTGCATTGACTCTGACAGGAGGGTTCTGAAAAAAGGCACTTCTTCAGGCTCCACCTTCAGAGCCTCCCTTCATTGGAAGAAGCTGAGGTACCAAGCTTCCGGAGCACTTGCACAGTTTCATACCTACCCCAGCAGCATTCAGACTGCCCACAGTTCAGCTGGAAGCCTTCTGTTGCTGTAAGCAAAAATGTCAGCAAGATCCAGTGCCCAGCTGGCATGGCTCTGCATTGTCACGGTGTCAGTGGCAGTGTACCCCGCACTGCTGCAGAAGCCTCCAAAAAGGAGAACCATCAATGGGAATGCTCAGTCCAAGATGACAGCCTGCTGCGACGAGATTAAGGAGCTCAAGTTGCAAGTAGCCAACCTGAGCAGGATGCTGCAGGAGCTGAGCAAGAAGCAGGAAGGTGACTGGGTGAATGTGGTCATGCAGGTGATGGAGCTGGAAGGGAGCACCAAGCGGATGGAGTCTCGCCTCGTTGATGCTGAGAGCAAATACTCCGAAATGAATAACCAGATAGATATCATGCAGCTCCAGGCAGCTCAGACGGTCACACAAACTTCAGCTGGTAAGGAGGGAGTCACTGAGCTCCCAGATAACACCCCTTAATGCATCAAGTGAACTAACAACTACTGCTTACTGCCAGTGGCTCCTGTCAAACGTGCTTAGCAAGTATGTGTGGTGAATCCTAGCACTTAAAGTGCTGCTGTAGGCAGATGGTCCTGGGATAACTAGTTTAAAATCCTATGTCAAGAGCCCAGAGATGCAGCTGTGTGTCTGTTAACAGGGAGCAGAAAAACAGAACAGGTTCTCTGTTCATGCAGTGAGGAGCTCAGTCTAATATTTCCTTTTCTAAGCACTACAGGATCAATCCAAAAAGAAAGGGAGCTGGCTTTGCCAGGGAACGGCTCTGGCAGTAACATCTTCTTGAGTTCACAGTACTGACAGCAAACTAGAAGTTGGTAAAACAATTAGAAATGCTCTCCAAGCATTACTGGAGATTTGTAATTGGATCTTTATGACTCTCTTGGAACCAGAGAAAAAGAGCAATCCATTATTTCAATGGTAATTCTCACAAGTTCAAGGCTGTAGCTGGTGCACCTCACACCCTGTGATACAAGCCCAGCCAGAACACTGTGAAATTGTTCAAAATTCTCTTCCCCGAGGGAAAATTTCACTGCATGCAGTGATTGCACAGGCCTGAACTAAACCTGGAATGCAGATGCATTCTGTAGGTCAGTACCTGTAATAAGAAAGAGTCCTTTTTGCAGACTTTTCACTGCAACGAGCTTAAAGCTGCCTTAAAAAGAAACTGCTGTTGTTTGGGATGAGTGGGTTTGCCAAGACTTCATTTGGATTTTATGTTTGCTTTTAAAAAGCAAAGGAAAAACTTGGTCCATTGACTAAAGTCTTCTTATGAAAAGTTCCACTTGGCTGGTTTTGACACCAGCGCTTACAGAGGGTCTTAAGCAAAAATTGTAAGTAATGACCCTCCTTGGAGCTGTACAAAAGGCTTGGGGAAATGGCAGTACCACAGAGAAACTGGGCGAGGAGGTATTTACAACAGACACGTCTCGCCTCACTACAGAAGAGACATTTAGTCTGTACTAAATTGAAAGCTGTCAGCGTGGATAAATCCTTGCTTCAGCTGGTTTCTCTCCCTCAGAAGAAGAGCTGTGGTGGTTGAAGTCACATCCTGCACCAGGCTGAAGGAGATTTGCAAGGGGTGACACTTTCATTGCAGCTCAGAGCCACCACCTCTGTCACAGGCTCCAGAGCAAGAAGTGCTAAATATACTTCATCCACCAACTGGAGAACCTGTCCAAGTACCTGGCAGCAGGCTTTAGCCATTCCATTTGACACATCTTTACTGTCTGGGAGGGGGACAGCAAGTATGCAACTTTCTACCTTCCAGCACAAACAGTTCAGGAAAATACTAGACTTGTGGAAAAAGTCTTCTTCACTTTAATTACTTCTTGCATTACAAGCTAAGCCTTACAGAACCCGGACTTATAGGGGAGCTGTTGTTGCTGCTCAGATTCTCACTTTGTGGTTCTGATTCAAGTAGATGCTGTCTACGACTGCTCGTCGCTTTACCAGAGGAACTACCGAATCTCTGGTGTTTACAAGCTTCCTCCTGATGAATTTTTGGGGAGTCCAGAACTGGAGGTAAGCAGATCAGCACGAAGGGTGGATTATGTCTGTTTGCAAACATAATCAAGGAATGCTGGTGTACCACAGGGATGAGAGGAGCATGTACTGAGTTAAGGTATCTTAACTGCTATCAAAGTACCTGGCATTTGGCATCAGGAAGGACAGAGTGTACATTGAAGAGGGAAAGCAGGAGCGTCAATGCAATAAACTTCTTCCATGACTTTTAAGTAAAATAGTAAATTCTTCAAGTTGTGAAATCTGGACCAGTGACTTTGTCTTGTGTTAAGAGAGCTGAACCTTTCTAAGTCTACTGACAAGTATACACTGTTTGTGTTCCTCCTCTAGGTGTTCTGTGACATGGAGACAGATGGAGGTGGCTGGACTATCATCCAAAGACGTAAAGTTGGCTTGACATCATTCAATAGGGACTGGAAACAGTACAGGGATGGATTTGGCAACATTAGGGGAGATTTTTGGCTGGGAAATGAAAATATCTACCGACTTTCAAGACGCCCGACTGTTCTGCGAGTGGAATTGGAGGTAATTAACAGGTTCTTTATTACAGCAGCAAAAGCTTTTCTGTACGAAGTGATTCCCTATTAGCAGAATATGTAGGGCTCTAGAGAATCCAATGGAAAGATCAAACTGCTGACCACCTCAGATTTCAAGATTCAGAGATGCCCCTTTACGTTTTAAAGACTTTAGAGTGCTTTTCTTCTGCAGTACATCCTTCCAGCCTGTGCACAAGAAGTTTGCATTGTATTACCCCAAAACAATTCCTACAGCCTACTAAAGCTTGGGTTTCATAAAATCGCCTAGGTTGGAAGGTTCCTCCAAAGGTCATCTAGTCCAACCCCCCTGCAGTAAGCAGGTTTGACTGAGACTGGATATAGCTGGTGTAACAGCTTTGAGGGATGGCATATGGGTCACAGAAAACATGATCTGAAAGGCTCTACAGCTAAAAGTCACTGTTTCAGAGAGGAAAGAATTACTTCAGGCACACTATGAGACAAGGATGTGAAACGCAGGTCTCCATACACACTGTTTAATACTGCTACAGGTAAGACCTAGAAATCTAAGTTGTGCAGATCTAGAGTTTGGGGACAGTGTTTAGTGGTGGGCTTGGGACAGCTGGGTTAACGATTGGACTCAATGAACTTGAAAGGTCTTTTCCATCCTAAACAATTCTATGATGCTTTGCTCTGTGAAGTTGCTTTGCCTTAACAGCTACATTTCTGCAGTGCCTGAGACAGAAAAAAAGGTGAAAAATCTGGGACTAAAAAAAAGACAGCACACAGCGCACATAACCAGAGATGGAGGAGTTTTTCAGTAACTATTCTAACAGGACTTCTTTGCTGTTCTGTGGCAGGACTGGGAAGGTAACATACGCTATGCACAATACAAGCAGTTCACCCTGAGCAATGAACTGAACAGCTATCGCCTTTTTGTGGGCAACTACACCGGCAACACAGGGCGCGACTCCCTACGGTACCACAACAACACAGCCTTCAGCACGAAGGACAAGGATAACGACAAGTGTGTGGATGACTGTGCCCAATTCCGTAAAGGTAAAGCACAGATAAACACCCTCCTGTCCTGAGAGCTGCCTGGGTAACTTAGAAAGAGGGAGTCTGGGCTCTCTACAAATTCCTGTAATGAGCATCTGGATGGACAATCAAGGGAGAGGTGACCACTGCTGGAACAGACAGTTAAAAGGTTATGTGGGAAATCTGATTTATACAGAGCCGAACTGCATGGTTAGGTTAGACAGCTCCACCCTTGCAGTGCATGCTCTCCCCTACATGTACTGTTCTCCAGCCCATTAGATGCTAATCTGCCAGGCGAGCTCAGATGTTGGCACAATTCAGTGATGCAGGAGGTTATTCCTGCCTCAGGTTTTTATTTCTTCTTGTATTTTTAATGAAATTTCAAGTATTAGGGACTTGTAATTTTTCTCCTATACTGTTATCCTCCATGCATCACAAGATGTAACCTCAGTTCCAGCCTTTATTCCTCCCCTAATAAGAGCCCCTAACAAGGTTACAGGTTTTGTTCAATTTATTATCTTTTTTCAAGATCTGTCACTGTGTCTGGCCCTTTATTTTTAATTTCTCCACTATTCCCACACATGACAAGCAAATAAACCTGGTGGTATCAGTCCCAGTAAATAACTTCAGCTTTCCTGCAGAGTCCAAAAACCTTCTAAACACTGTAAGATGCCCAAGCTAAGAACCTAAATTCAATTCCTGTGCTTTCAGTCAGGGACAGAAACATGTCAAGCAAATATTCCAAGAGAATGAGCAACTAAATTAAAAGCCACTGGACTAATTTGAATCATAGAATCATAGAGTTCTCATAGCTGGAAAGGGCGTCAAGGACCACCAAGTTCAGCCCTCATCCCTACATCTCTTCAATACCTAAGACCATGGCCTTAAATGCTCTACCTACTCGCCTTTTAAACACCTCCAGGGATGGTGCCTCCACCACCTCCCAGGGCAGCCTGTTCCAGTGCCAACCACTCTCTCTGGAAAGAGCTTCTTCCTAAGATCCAATCTAAACCTCCCCTGACACAACTTGAGGCCATTTCAGTTCCATCAGCTATGAAACTGTAAAGCATTTATGTATTGAATGTCTGGGTTAACTTTTCCATTTCCCTGCAATCCCAGTTAATAGAGTCAGAAGCTGCAGGGATTAAAGGCTGTGTTCTGGTCATTCTCCTCCAGAATGTAGTAATTATTCTTCTTAACACCAAACATGCCTGTTCTTAGTCACTGTCTCACCAGGAATCTGTTCATTTGTTTTCTGCAAAGGTGGCTATTGGTACAACTGCTGCACAGACTCCAATCTGAATGGGGTTTACTACCGCAAAGGAGACCACACCAAGAACATGGATGGCATCACCTGGTATGGATGGCATGGCTCAACCTATTCACTGAAGAGAGTTGAGATGAAGATCCGGCCAGAGGATTTCAAGCCATAGGGGGAACAGATATTTGATTGTATGATGCCACTGCACAGAAGGTGGGCAATGGACAGCTCAAAATCAGCAAATAATTGTTCAATTCATCCAATGTGTGCAACAGATACATACTGGCACACTGAGTGCCAGCCACTGCCACTAGTGTTATCAGGGCTCAAAACTATTTCCTCCTCTTAAGGCTCTTTCCAAAGGGAAAAATACTATGATAGAATAGGTTACAACAGGAGGCATTCACAGCACCTTCAGGAACCCTACTGGTGTGTTTTCGCTAGCATCGTGACTAGCGGGTTGTCTTAGCCCTAACCAGTGAGGCAAGGACTGGAATACAAGAACTCCCTTGTTGCCTTTCCTTATTGTCTTGAGTAAGCACTGCTGAGTAACTCCTTCCAAGAAGATCTAAACCTTGAAGGTTACACATTCATTTCAAACCAGAGGAATCAATCTGAAGTTCCCCTGAAGCACCTTTTAGTGTACAGGAAGTGGTTTACTTTCCCACAGAGGGGAAAAAAAGGAAAGTCAAAAGTTTTAGATTAATTGGTATTGGCCAGGTTCTTTCATGAAGTTTTACTGCCATCTCCTGCTGTTGTCTCAAATAAGTCCAGTAGATATGGAGCCAGGAAGAAGGATTTGTCTCATATGTCCTGTGAGGCTTATTCCTATCCACAGATCACTTAAATGTTGAGAAACTGGAAAGCACTTCATGGGCTGCCACAGAATCATGTTCAGGTTGGAATGTAATTGTGCTGTGTGTCCGTCAGACTGAGAGAACAGCAGGCTAGCAAAAACATCCAGATCCAGCCAAAAAGCTAACACAAAAGCCACTACATTCATGAGCAAATCACTAGTACACTGAGAATCTGTAACTGACCAATGTTATTCAAACATAAGGAAATGCTTGCTAGCGCATCACAGAGAACTATTCAAGCCTGTTCTGCAGAGTACCCAATGACAAGTTACCTAGAGATGTTCAGTCAGAAGTCGTTTCTCCTTTACATAACACAGTGTTAAAAATAACAGTTAATACAGAGACTCCTCTTGTAGCCATATCGCTGCCTAAGTATGTTGGAAAAGATAGCTATAGTTAATATATCTATTTTTACTCGCATTAAAGAGAATTTGAATCTAATTTAAATTGCTCAGTCTTGTGTGAAATGGGAGATAAAGGTCTTGGGAGCTGCCTTACACATCTGACCATTCAGACTGTGCGGAACCAGAGTTGGAACTCTTTTAACTGTGTTCAGTTAAATGGATTTGTAAAGGTTTCAGAACTTGTTTATTTCTAATAAATTGTCTTTCATTTTTAATCCTGTTTTACTGCAAGTCTTTATTCCTTAACTTGCTTTTTTATACACAAAGAAAGAGCTGCACAAGTGACTAAGACCAAGAAAGAGAATACACTCAATTCCGTATTTTCCTCAGAAAAGTAAGACAGGACATAGGATAAAAGTATAAAAGGGGAAAAAGCAAAAAGGCAAAACTCTGGCAACTAAAAGGGCTGAAAAATTCACTGCATACAGAGAAAGCAAAAGGTTTTGCTCAACCTAAATCAATTTGCCTATTTGAAATGGGAGAGTTAACATTTCTGTGACATGAAAGAGATTCACTCTTCTAAAACACGTACTGTAGCACTAACTCCAGTGCAGGCATTTCAGGCTAACATCTGTCAAAGCTCAGGAAACAATATTGTCTTGTCGTATCATCTTCTATTTGATATGTGAAGAATGAGCCCTACCTAAGTTACAGGAGCAGAATTTGACTAGGAATTCTAAGTAACAACTCCAGCTTATCTGTAAGTAGGCGTAGAAATCTCTCACACCTAACTTAACAGCCACTGCACAACATCCCTCATTAAACTTGAAGGATGAGATGTAGAATTCCAAAGACACTTTTTCCTCCCCAACTGCTATAGCTTCTCTCATTATTTCAATCACATAATAGAAGGGCTGAAGTAAGCAGCTAGGAGTGTATATCTGCAAGACAGTCAGCAAGCGTACAGCAGGGAGTGAAACCTTAAGAACCCTCTAGATACATCCTAAGGGTCTCCTAAAGCAGGCACTGATGTAAGAGTAGAGATCTCTTTAACTGTGAAAGTACCTGATAAGAGACTCCAGAATGGCCGGGGTGGGACCCTTCTGAAATTCCAGCTCCTTGTAGTGGAGGGCCTTGGCATATGCCCGACATTTTGCAGCTCTTTCCCCCAGGAGGACAATGCCATTATCATCTCTCAAAGGCAGCGGACCCTGGGTAGAAGCACAGACACCAAAGCAGAAGTTTGAAAAAGAATAAAGTCTACTTGAACTTTTCACACCCTTTCCACAGCCTAGACATCAGTCAGTGCTAGAAAAGAGCTACCAAACAGCACCTCTACCTTGTCACTGTGTTCCATGAATTCTGCCAAGTTCAGTAGTGTCTGAGTGACTTCTGCAATGTCCTGAGAAGTCAGGGCCAACTCGATGCTCCGTATCAGCTCATCCTGCTGGTCTTCATTCAGTTCAGACCAGCATGAAACAAAAGCAGCATTGAAGAGATCTCTGAGGAAAAGGAAAATGAAACAAGACTGAAGTGGCGATTCACGAATCACAGAATGTTAGGGGTTGAAAGGCTTCTCCCATTCATAAGGAAAAACAGATCTATATGACACCAGCCTTTGCATTCAGAAATACAGCTACAAAATGCATTTGTATGTCAACCCACAATAAGCAGTGATTAGATTTTATAAACCTCACTTCTGTCCCAAATACTTAGTAAAACCTACTTTTAATAAGTAATAGGATGAGATACTATAATAGTAGAAATATTGTGCTGTTATATGCTAGCAAGTGTTGTATGCTAAAACAAGCTTGGTATAGTAGCAAGGATGCTCCTCTCTTCTGCTATGAAGAGTCATGCCCAGTCTGTGTGAGATCACAAGAGAACGATGTGAAAGAGGGGGACAGCCCTTGTCACTGCTGGTATTGCGGAAGAATTCTGAGGGATGGGCTGAAGATGCATGGAGCGTGCATGGCGAACTAGAGACTGCTAGCTTTTCATCATGCTGTCTGCCCTTCTATTTCAAAATGGTAAAATTCACACCAAGACAAAATTAGACCAGGAATGAACACTGTTCAGACAGCAGCAGTCAGATGCATAAGCACTGAAATGATGCGTGTGTATCATCAAGACATAAACAGGCAATTGCTTAGAGAAATACATTTTCTCCACACACAGATTGCAAAGGAAATAAACCACTGAGGCTTATTCCACTTAAAGGCACTTTTTATTCACTCACAGCAGATCCTCAAAGCTATTTCATACTCTGCTGTTTTTCCAGCTTCTCTGCTACGTGCCTCACGTTATTTCTAGATCAAGAATTCCACTGTAAGCTTTTGTGGACATCATGGGGCAGCCAGCTGGGAAGGGTGGAAACAAAATCAAGTCGCCAGCTATTGCATTAGTCCCATAGCAGGGACTGTATTTATGGAACCTAAAAGCTTTTCAGTAACATTCTCCTAAGAGCTGCCTTGTATCTACCATTTCAAGTGAGCCCCAAAAATCAGCATTACTCTACCGAGCCATGGGATTATATGCCTGTGCCAGGGCCCAGCACGAGCGCAAGGATGGTGAGGAAGAATCTTTCAGCAGCTCCAGACTCAGTCTTCTTAACCACTCCAACCAGTCATCTTTGGAAACTCTTCTCGCTGCTCCCCAGGCCTACAGTACAAAGCAAGACAATTCAAGCACCAAAGACAGCACTATCAAAACACAGAAGAAATCCATGAGCAGGCAGCATTACTTCTTTACAGCTCCAAACCGCATTGCTGAGATTCCCTTTTCAATTCCCTGGAATCCATTGCCATTACCAGGTAATTTGCAGCACTCCAGTCTCATTTCTAATAAATCTTCCCTAAACGTATTCCTGTTGGAACATGCCAAGTATTTAACATGAGTAATTCTTCCCCTACAAAAACACCACAAGAGCTGAAGCCACTGTAAATATTTCTAAGCTGATGTTTCAAATGTCTTTTGAATTACATTTTTAAGTCCAGCACCTTCAAACCAACCCATCCCTCTACTGAACTGAGTGCTACATGCATTTACTGTTCAAATCACAGAATCATTCAGGTCGGAAAAAACCCTTTGGAGTTTCATCGAGCCCAACCATTAACCCTACTCTACAACATCACCCCTAAACACATCCAGGGATGGGGACTCAACCGTATCCCTGGGCAGCCTATTCCAGTGTTTGACAACTGCTTCCATGAAGAACTTTTTCCTGACGTCCAGTCCAAACCACCCCTGCAGACTGAAGTCCTTCCCTCTGGTTCTGTTGCTAATTACCTGTTAGAAGAGACCAACCTCTCCAAAATGTCCTTTCAGGTAGATGTAGAGTGATGAGGTCTCTCCTTAGCCTCCTCTTCCTCAAACTAAACAGTCCCAGCTCCTTCAGTCCCTCCTCATAAGATCTGCTCTCCACTGCTTCGTTGCCCTCCTCTACACTTGCTCCAGCACCCCAATGTCTCTCTTGTACTGAGGTGCCCAAAACTGGACACAATACTCAAGGTGTAGCCTTACTAGTGCTGAGTACAGGGGGAGAATCACCTCCCTAAACCAGCTAGTTCTCAGTTATTAAGTCCTCTACTGACTTCAAGATAATACAGTACTAACATATAAGAGATGTAGCTGATAAAGAAAGGCAGACATAGAGTAACAGATGTTTCTGGAAGCTAGAAATAATTCCTTGTGTTCTGGAATTCTTCTTTGTGCTTCACATTACAAGAAAGAACCAATATTACTTTATGGCCATTAACAGCCCAATAACTGAGCTGGTTCTATCTTTAAAATTAGGAAGGGCTAAATACATTTAACAAGAGAGTCTCAGATATTGGCTTGTTCTGTACAGAACTGGTAAGCAAATTTATCTCTCTTAATAAAATACCTAAGAGATAATACAATATTTATCTAAGGATATCTATCATCTGTTAGGTATTTTATTATCTAGGGATGAATTCCTTGGATGTGACACAACAGCTCCTCCCTTCAGCACCAAAATTATTCTGTTCCATGCTCCAGTCTTACCTTCTGTAGGTTGATGGTGCTAACATGCAATTTCTTCATGGGACCTGTTTCCACAGGACCACTGGCCAATGTTTCTCCCTGGTTGCTTCTCAACATACGATGCTGATATATCAGGGGATCCTCCTCTTCATCAGCAAGAGTATAACCCTACAATAAACAGCTTCCAATTAAGATCACTCCTACACATTTAAATGTCCCATTTATAAAAGTTGGAGCACTATCCAATCTCACAGCAAAATGTGGGAGGCAAACAACTGTTATTCTCTATAATGATGGCACCTTATAATGCAGAGAACCTTTTTTTATTCAAGCCAACTGTTAAAAAACGTCAACTCCTAGTACTAAAAGCAAAACGAATACAAGCTAAAACAAGCACAGTCTTATCTGACTACTGAGAATAAAACAATAACACAGGCTACAAGTTCTTACTTAGAACCTGCAGTGATTTTTCTATAGGAAATAATTTATCTCAGACATCCCCAAAGTGCCCTTAAGCAGTGAATGTCAGTGACTTATCAGCTCACCTTTACAATTCTGCAGATCAGAACATCGTAGCGTTGGTGGTTAATTCTGTGTCGCACCAGAACTTTGTTCACCATCGGGATAAAAATCTGGTACTGTATGGGGGAATGCATCGAAAGCTAGTTACCCAGAGCACCACAATTCCACCTTTCATCACTGATCTAAAAAGAAAACCATTCTGAAAGCTTGATTTCTGTAGCTCCCAGCTCCAGAAACAACTAAGAGAAGAAAGACCTCCTTTGTTCAACATCCAGAATGAGCACATAGCAAACATTCAACCTGAAAGCTCTTAATTTTGGGGGTCATCCCTCCTTCTAGGAGCTTTCAAGACTAAGCAGAATATTACCTTCTTCCCCAGCTGGAACACCAGTGAGGAGAGGGTGTCCATTGCAGCTGTTCGCAGCTCAGGGCTCTGATCTAGTGTTCGTACAATGGGATGAATAATCCGTGAGGCATAGTCAGTGAAATCCAGGGACTCGGTCAGACGGTCCACTGTTTCTAGAGCAGCTCTGAAGTCAGGGAGGAAAGAAGGAAGGATTTATCTTCCATGGTGTAAGACAGGAGAAACAAGACATAAAAATAAGTGATGCATGCTCAGTCCTCCTATTGTATCAGTAATAATAGGAAAAACAGGTCACCAGAGCTCTGTTAACGCAGCTAATACTTGCAGGACAGCTCACGAGTTGCAACGATTAAAATACTGACAGGGTGAGCATCAGAGAGTAATAGCCTGTCCCCAAAAAAGCTAGTATCAGTGCTGTGATATCCAACCAAAAATAACCCTCCATAATGATTTATCAGAGGGGAAAACCCACGGAAGGAACTAAGCAGTCTTTAATTCTGCATGTGGCTGAGGCAGCCACTGCAAAGCTTGGCTACTACTGGAGAAAAAAGAATGCACAGCCCCCAGCACTTACTTGCGAGCCACCACTGGGACATCTGGGGCATCAAATAGCTTTACAATGGGAGGTAGTAACAAATGAAGGTAGTCATCCAGGTTAGCTCCAAAGAGCTGGATCGCATTCAATAGCTGGAGGGAAAAATAACCCAATGTGACTCATAGTCATGGAATAACCACCCTGTAAGTAAGTTGGTAGCCAGTGAAGAGCTGCTTTCATCCTGCACTTTACACCAAGTAGTGTCAGCATCGTTTCACACCAAGTCACTGCTGACGTGTATCACCCCCATGTGCTGCCACATGCAAGCAGGAGCAAAGAATGCTGGACACTCTTGCCTTGGTAGTGCCTACATCAACCCACTGCCACAGCTTCCTCCTCACCTTGACAGAGACAATGCGACTCTGACTGTTGTCATGCATGAAGACCCGTAACATGTGAGGAATGAGCTGAGGCAGGTAAAGTTTGAATTCACCTCCCAGAGCTACCACGATTTGCTCAATAAGCAGGATAATTGTGCTCTGAATGGAGTTGTTCATGACCCAGAAGTCCTACAGAAGGGAAAAAAATAAAGCACAGTTCATCTCCTGAGCTGTACTAGCTACATCAAAAGCAAACTGTAGAAGACAGTCTCTAGACAAATACAAAATTGCAGGAGAGACTGTACATCCCTTATAGATTGATGAGAATGGGCATTTCTGGTCTGATTTTAAAACACTCAGTGCCTTCAGAACATTTACAGCTGCTAAAAACCAGTCTGTATCTGATTCTTCTTAATCCTTCTGTTTACAAACAGTAGGGGAAAATGAAGCGAAATGTCACCTGTTCTCCAAACACCTCTGGCTAAAAATATATTTCCAAAAGTAGTAAGCAGACAAAATCCAAGTGCTCAAAAGAACTGAGGCAACAACAGAACCTAAGAGCTGCTCTTATTGCAGCTCTGGTCATTACATGCATTGTTGTTTCAAATACATGTTATTTTTAAAGACAATTATTACTTCAAATGCCTGGAGTTCTGCACTTCAGAGGAATTCATGAAGTAATTAATACATTTTATAGTGACTGAACCACCATCCACCTTTAGTGACAGTAACATGCTGGCTTAAAGATTGTACTCACTCTCATCAGGGTAACTATTTCATCCATATAGGGCCGAATGTGACTCCTCACAAAGGACACCAACATCCCCAGCTGCTGAAACAGGAACTGGAAAGAAGAAATGTGCAGTGATTAATGCAACTTGTTCAAATATTGAGGCAACACTGAGTAAATGGGGTATCACAGGCCAGATGCAAGCTCATTGATCAAACAAACCGCATGCATAGCTCCTATATGCTCCAAATCTGGGGCTAAATTCTTGGCAGCTTCAGCTCAGTGGTTTGGGTGGGTGGGAGTGGTTTTGAGCTTTTTGCTTAGTTGTTTCCCCCCCGCCTCAACCTGCATTATAAGTTTTGTGAGCAAACAGACTGAGACAGTTAAACACACAACAGGCATTTACGACATGTCAGCAAGTTTATGAAGTGGCAGAGCAGACTTGCAAGCACAAACACTTCAACTACAGAACTCTAATTCAGGTTTGAAGGATGCTTCCAAAAATTTAGCCCATTCCCCCTGTCTGCAAATCTCAATGGCTCCCATTTTAAGCTACTTTCTGCACTCTTTCCCATCCCCACCAAGATATATTAGTGAAAAGTTACTGGGGAAGAGAGTTTGGTCCTTGGCAGGAACATCATCACATTGTTTGGAAAGATGGTTGATTGTCTCACAGAAGAATCTGGACTGTGATAGTTTTATTTGGTTATACTCTTGACAGTTTTGCGGCTCCTCAATCCAATCTTAGTGACAATGAGTTTAATTTTGAGATTGGTATGAAATACTGTTGCTTTGGCCACACAATAAAACACGCAGCCTTTATTTATTTCCCTTTAGGAGAAGAGCAAAGTGCAAGTTATCACGAATGCAATTTAGTTTCTTCATGCAGTATTTGAAGATTTTAGTGACAAAATACAACGTGGAGCTCAGAACAAAAGATAACAGATTTTAGTGAGGACTAAGTAAGAAATAACATCAGCCTCTTTATTAGGAGCAGTGTCTGCATTTACAAACTGGCCCTTGAGCTCCTCTACTGTGCCTTTTCAAGTGTGGTGAGAGGATGCTTACAGATAGGACAAGGACCTGCATGACCTGCCTCTTCTAGGCTTTACTGTCACGTATACCCACCTCAGCTCTTCTCCCCAATAGACTTTCACCATCTTCTTTTACCTGAAAATTTTTAAACAGAGTGTGCATAACTGCATAGCTTTCAAGCAAGTTAGGTCAGTCAGGTCTAGGAGTTCGGCCAACCCAGGCGGGGTGAGATGTTTTCCTTCTGAGTAGTAGTTCAGTCTGGGAGAAAACAGCGGTTCTATAGCAGGGTTGGGATTCTGCTAAGGGAGCACCCATCCCACCTATAAAACACAGTACCACTAACTAATACAAACTGGCCTTCCTACCCCAGAGATTATTTCAGCTGCCTGAGGAAAAGGCTTGGCAAACAGCAGCCATCTCTGGTTAGAAGAACCTCAAGCCCATTATTATCTTCACACAATTATCATTCCCTTCTAGAACTGTAACAGAAGTGGGAAGGAAGAGAAAGCGCCGCTGTGGAATCACCACCCACACTGCTCTGAGTGTTAGCAGACTGCAGCAAATTGAATTTTCCTTCTCACAGATGAGCCAAAGTACACGGCTCTGTCAGAAATTTAATACTGTTTGCAACAGTATGGTAACGCAGAGATCACTGAAAGCCTCTTTTCCTGAACAAGACTATCTTTATTAGAACAACCAGGATTCAGGCTTTGCCTTTAAGGATTGTGCTCAGAAATAGCTGGTTCAGAAAGAAGCAGAATTATTTTCCCCACTGGCTCTTCTACCAAATGCTCACAAGAGAGAAACAAGCAAAGCTGAACCTTGCTCCTGCAGCATGCTTGGCAGCAACACACAGCACAGCAATGCCCAAAGCCAGTCACATTCTCATTTCAAAAATGCATTCTCATGTTAGGGAACAGGAAGGAGGACGGTCCCTAGTACACTCACCTCTCGGATGGCACCATCACAAACCCGTATGACATTAAGGAATGTTGGCATGACCTGGGGCAGGAACTGCACGCACTTCAGCCCAAGAGATTTGAAAATAAAGGTGATGGCCTGAACTACCATAGTGTGGTGTTGGGACAAGGATTGGTCTCGAAAAATTCTCATCAGTGCCACCATAGAGACAGCCGGATAGAATTCATCCAGAGGAAGGTTTCCCATGTTCACCAACATCTCACTGGTACTGTAATCCGCTAGGAAACAGAAGGAAGTGTCACAAGCTACATAACATTTGTGGACTACAAAGCTATTCACTTGAAGTTAACCCCGGTGCTTACAAGAGTCCTGGCTGGATTTCGACTCGGAGAGACTGACTGCTGAAGCATCCCGTGACTGATCAATCATGCCGATGTTCACCTTGTGTTTGTAAGGGTCCAAAGCCCCCAGCAATCCCAGCACACGAATAGCCTGGTAAGACAGAAACAAAAAGAAAATTCCTAAGAACTTCATCATGTGGCAAAGGTCCTGAGGATAAAAAGAGAGATCTGGAACTGAAGTGACTGTCTGGGAAAGCCATCAATGCTTTCCATTTATTGGGGGCCATTTCACTGACTCAACACATTCACCCTCTTAAATCTCTTACTGTACTTCTATCAGACACGAGAACAATCTTTCACCTCCTTCCTCCCTTGAATTTCTGCAGGCACACCTGACAGCTCTCTCCACCAAAACCTTTTAGAACTGGCTGTGTGATAGCTGCCTGTTCATACCTCTCGGCGGGTGCCCTGGTTCTGCTCAGTCTTCAAGAAGTTCAGAAGCACCTCCAGCAAAGTCGGGTACTTCCTGTATGGTTCCACCACGTAACCAGTGCTGGCCACAAGCTGACCCAGTGTCCAAAGAGCCACCTGGGAAGATCAAGTCCAGAGAAGATTTGTTTTGCCCATGGAATTTATTCTGATCTCCTTATCCATCAGTAATTCAACTTCCATAAAGAGTCTTAGAGGATTTTATCATCCCACTGTAAATCACAGTGCAGTCTGAAAGCCTCTATAAAGTGTTTTAGTAAGAAGCATTAGCAAAGAAAGTGATAACCAACAATTTGTCAGCTTCTGCCATAATCGCCTTCACTCAGAGCTGTAATTCAGTGATTCAATTCTGCGAGTCCAAGCTTCTCAGTAAATACGGCTTCCTTTTTTTCCCCCCTCTTCTCTTCCTGTAACAACTCTGTCCTGTGTCATCACAGACAGTGCTGCAGTCCCTCCATTAGTGTGTCCATGCTCTACAGGAGTCACTGAGTGACTAATGGTTCATTTTAGCAGCTGTGATGGAACACAGGGATCTTTCCTTACAGCTTTGAGCACAGAAGGTGACAAGTTCAGTGCAGTTGTCAAACACTTACTTGTCTTTTAGCCAGCAAGGAGGAGTCCTGTAGCATGTCCATGATTATAATGAAGAGTTCATCCACCCACTTCCTCATTTCCAGCCCACTGACCTGTTGAAGGACAAAAATCAAAGCTCTTCATCTGACATTGCTAAATGCTTAGCAGCTGACAAGCACAGCTATAGGTACCTGCAGTAGCCCTACCTGAGCAAGCTCCCCTATGGTAGCCAGGACATTGTTGATAACCCCTGGATTTGGATCTGGATCAGGATCTTTCAGTTTCACAATCAGAGCCTGGGAGGTGAAAGAGGAACAAAGCACAACAGGTTTAGAAGACTCTTCTGCTGCACACAGAATCACAGAATTATTCAGACTGGAAAAGACCTCCGAGATCATCCAGCCCAGCCCAGCACCTAACATCACCCCAGCGGCCAGAGCAGGGCATTAAGGGCCACAGCCAGGCTGTCCTTCAACACCACCAGGAATAAGGACTCCACTACTGCCCTGGGCAGTCCATTCCAGGCTCTGAGCACCCTTTCCATGAGGAAGGGCTTCCTAACATCCAACCTAACCCTCTCCTGGCAGCTTCAGGCCCTGTCCTCTCATCCTGGCACTGGTTGCCTGGGAGCAGAGTCTGATCCCCACCTGTCTGTAACTTCCCTTCAAATAGTTATAGAGTGTGATAAGGTCACCCTTGAGACTCCTCTTCTCCAAGCTAAACACCCCCAGCTCCCTCACCCTCTCTTCATAAGAATTTCCCTTCAGTCCCTTCTCCAGTGTCATTGCTCTCCTCTGCACGTGGATTCAGCACCTCAATCTCTTTTCTTGAAGCGAGAGGCCCAGAACTGCCCCCGAGGACTTGAGCAGAGGCCTCCTCAGTGCCCAGTACAGGGGGAGAATTGCATCCCTAGTCCTGCTGGCCACACTACTACTGACATGAACCAGGATGCCACTGTCCATTCATGCCACCTGGGCATGCTGCTGGCTCCTGTTCAGCCAGTTGTTGACTCCCAGGTCCCTCTCTGCCAGGCTGTTCTCCAGCCACTCATCCCCCAGTCTGTAGCTGCAGGGGGCCGAAGTGCAGGACCGCGCTCTTGGCCCTTTTAAATATCCTCCCACTGGCCTCTGCTCATTAACCCAGCCTGTCCAGAACTGTCTGCAGCATCTTCCTCTCCTCCAGCAGATCAACACTCCCCCTCTAACTTGGTGCCATTTGCAAATTTACTAAGGGGAGATTCCATCATCATCCAGGTCATCAATGAAGATGTGGAATAGAACATTCCAACAGCAAACAAAACTTCTGTCATGCAAATGTTATGCAAACCCAGAATCGAGCTACACTGTCACATACACACATTACAGTGGGTAATGACCCCACTAATCTGGTTTTTTTTCCTGCTATGTAGAAAAAGAACTGCAGGTCCTTAGGATCACATATCCACATGCTGTATCACCTTCCTCCAAAGTCATCAGCAAATGTAGAGACTCTACCTTAAGTATCGGCTCCATATAGGGTCGAATGAGCCGTGGAGCATTAGAAACCAAGTGACCCAACATCCTGGCACTTTGCTCTTTAATCCTGCCAACACCGCTGTGTTCCAGCTCTGTGAGAATCTGCAGAAAAGACAATGGAAGCATGAAAACAGGGAAAAAATAAAGATAGGCAGAAAAGTCTTTGCATTTCCTCCTTGCCTGTCCAACCACAACAAAAAGGAAAACATCTCAGCACTTGTAAAAGGTGCTCTACATTTTACACTCCATTCAGTCCTTCATGGCTAAATGAAGCTAAAGTTAATTAGCACAAGACTGAATAGATAGCTCCAAACCATCTACATTGTAAGAGGCATCATCCATTTCCCCAAGAGGAACACAGAGCACAATTCTGCCTCAATGCAGCACTCTAGCATGATGAATGTGGGGTGAAATGTCTGCTACCCTTTCCTTTCTAACACCATCCTTGAAGCTTCAGTTCCAACATTTGCCTCTAAAAGAACTTGCATTTTCTAAAAGGGGACTATTCACTCAATTCTCCTACAGGTTCACTACAGCCTAGTTCTTTAACCCAGTCTTAATATCAATCCCAAGTAGTTTATTTTCATGGTAAACATCTCTCTTCATTACCTGGATTAACATCTTGCGAAGGAAAGGCATGACAAAGGCAGGGTTCATGCTGCTCAGGCGACCCACGGTGCAGATGGCCAGCTCTCGGATTTCAAACACTTGATCATTCAGGGCCACAAAAAGTGCTTGCAAATTCTCTGCCTGGGCTAGGTGAGCGTCAAATCTCTCATCCAGAGAAGCCAACACACAGAATCGTATATCAGGGTCTGCAAGAGCACATTTGTTTCTCTTTAACTGCAGAAAACTCCTGTTCCTATTATTGCTCTTATTCACAAACTAGCCTCAAAAATTCTCCCCAACCTGAGGGCAATGCCATGAGCACTGTAAAGGGTGAAAGCAAAGTCTACCACAACCTCAGTGCCACGACCTGCTCACCAGCTGAAATGAACATGTGGTAGGAGACGACTTTTCTCTGCAGCCCACACTAACCTGGGTCAGTTATTCCAACCACGAGCAATTTGCTGAGAACATCAGCCACGACCTGCACTGCTGTCTGACTGACCACATGGGCATGACCACTGATCAAGTGGATGGAAGGTGTGAGCAAGCGAGAGCAAGTGCGGGCTGCTTCCATGCGGATCTCCTTGTGCTCACTGTTCAGAAAGTGGTCTGCACAGTGCCGAACAAACTGAGTCAGAGAGTGGCCTGTGAAGAAGAAGGTAAGGAGTTTAACACAGATTTACACTTCAATTACTGGTCTTACCAGGAAGATAACTTTAAAGGACCTGCTCTCAGAGTTCTTCTGCTACTTGTACTCTACTTCAGTGCCGCAGTGTTTACATCCCAAACCCCTTTACCCCTTGACTCCTTGTTCCATCTCACCTTCAAACTCGAAGCTACCCAGTGTACGAAGGGCAAGGGTGATGCTACCCACATCACTGGCCTCTGGAATGTTGGTGAGGCTGGGGGAGGCAAGCTGGTGGGCAAGACCCTTTGGCATGCCTGGATGTCGCAGGGGCTTGTGCATCAGAACAAGAGAGAGCATTTTCAGCAGCCCATCCTGGATGTCCTTCTTTAGCTGGGGGATCTGACGACTCAAGTCGTACAGCACAGCAGTTAGCGCAGGGCTGAGGGCAAGAAGCAGGCAGTCAGCCGAACCCAAATAGCATGAGGAACATATTTCACCCTTTCACTTATGCCTTGGCCCATCAGAAGGTAATTGTGGCATTCACACATCACAGCAACACCTGCCAGCAGAGCACTGGGGTGCTTGGGCACATGAAGTGACCTCCTCGTATGAATGTGGTTATTGTACAGAAAGATTTCTTTACACTTAGACCAACTCAAGTAATTCAACAGACACATTCATATGTAAAACATGCTGTTCCTCTGAAACAGCTACTCTATCTTCAGAGAGCTCACTGAAAAGCAAATCTTCCTGCTCAATGGGAAGATCAAGGTCTCATTATGTAGGACCAACAATGCCATCCAGTGGCTATTAGAAAAACATGCTCCAGTGCCTCGTGCTTACCTGAGGCCCACAGCCAGCATAGGTTCCAAAAGCTCTTTGATGTCCTGCTGGATACTGGGTCCCATAGCTCGTGCCAGCATACTAATGCAGGTGAAGACTGTGGCATCCACCTGCACAGACTTCTGCCTCCTGGAATGGGAGCAAATACAAGTTAATGAAGAGGAACTAACGTAGATTTGAAACATCTTTCCTCATCTCACCTCTGTGTTACCAGTCTTTCAGAAATGCATCTGATTTTAAACCAAAAATTGGATCCTATGTCTCAAAAATCACACAAAGAACAGGGGTGTCAGTTTCTGCCTCTAACCTTGACAGACTTACTTGTGGGCAAAGTCCTTCGGTGGGAGAGCTGCCTTTATGATTTCAAGGACTTTTGGCAGGTAAGCTTGAAACTCAGACCTCACAGCCACAGAAAGCAAACCCAAGGCCTGGAAGGCTGCTGTTCGCTCTTTCTCCTTCTTCACACAGCTGAGAACATGATTCATGGTGTCCGGAAGATACTGATCCGCTGTTCAGGAGACAGAACAAAACAGACATTGAAACTCATGTGGATTTATACAGTTGCCTCATACCTGAAACCAAACCTTTACAATATAAAACTAGGTGCAAACAATCACGTAAAATGTCCTGACATGGGCAGTGGCAAACATATCACCCCATAACACTTTCAAAGCCCAGCAGGAGTTCTTTTTTAAAACAAAATAAAAAGAACCATGAAGAAAACACACAGCAACAGGTTCTATTGACAAATAAGATCCATGCTTCCTGTTTTTATAGTGATTGACTGCAATTTGGAGTTAACACCACAAAGTTGGTTCCAACCCACTTAGATTGGCTTGGTGACTCCCCTAAGCCTGACTGACGGATCAACTGAGCTGCTTTAAAGCCAGCAGGTATTTCCCATTTTTATTTGCTATTTCGTTACACATGGAACAGAGACAAAGGAACAGAGCTCTGCTGGATAATATTAGGGACACATTGAGTAGGGTTGAACTCTGTTCTCTTGTTCCCAAGTCTGACATTCTGAGGGGAAAATGAACAAACAAAGAGGAGGTTCTGTCTCTAACAGTATCAATCACAGAATTCAGACAACTGTTTTCAATCCATTTTGTTCATCCAAACACATTTGGCACCATATTTCAACTCACACTTATTCAGGAAAAAAGGACTGCCCTCCCTCCCGCAGAGGAATCAGCTCTGCTCCCAAGCACCACATTTGTACTGCTGCACTGCCTGCACAAGCTCATCTGGACCAAAGAGAGCTGGGTATCTTCCAGCCCAATTTCATCAACCATTCTAACACCCAGCCATCTGTTTTGTCACCTGTGAACGCTGAAGGACGGAAAGCTGCCAACCGTGGGAGCAGACTGAGAACTGTCATCTGGATCAAGGAATTTTTGCTGGTTCTACACTTGAGAACCCACTGGCACACCTGAAAGCAGACAGGTTGGGCTTTGAAAGAGAGACACTGGCAGCAATACACACATGTTTATTACCTGGGTGCTTCCGGGCATTGTACTGATATGTCTTCAGACTCCATCAGAAAGATGGATAACAAAGATTGCTTCCAAAGAAAGCAGAGCACTTGTTCTAAGAGAGGCAGTGACAAAGTCAGGATACAGAAAATTTGTGAGTTTTGATGCCTCAATTCAATAGTAGGCAGAACCTGTGCTGTGAATGTGGATCATAGAATGGCTTAGGTTGGAAGGGACCTCCAAAATGATCTAGTTCCACCCCCCTGCCATGGGTAGGGACACCTCTCACTAGACCAGGTGGCCCAGAACCCCACCCAAGCTGAAGAGTGAACACCTACTTGGTCAAACTTCTCTTCCATGAGATCTCTGCAGCATCGACTTTCTACCAGTGTAGACTTTGCTGGGACCGGTGAGGTTGCAAACCCCATGATTCCTTGGTGGGCACTATACCCTAGAAGACCAGCCAAAGCATTTGATTGAGAGGGCTGAAGAGACTGGAAGCTAGTGAAGGGAGTGATGTGGCGAGGTTTGGTACTGAAGCCCATCAGGTCTTTGCAGTACTTGTCGTGCACAAGCTGCTGCTGAGTGATCTCTTCCATCTCCTCTCTAAGGCGCTGGACAAGGCAGAAATGCACATTTGAAAAAAAAAAAAAGCTGAATAAGTTATTCCCAACATAAATCTCCAGAGCAGCATCCTGGATAATCATCCAAATGGCCGTAAATCATCAACTCAGCATGACGTGCTTAGTCCTTGTTCTATATAAATATCTTTTTCATTGTAATTAATCCAGTTAATAGCACTTTCCATTAGAGCTTAATACCTGCTCAGCCTAAACTTAGGCTGAAATAACTCAGCTGTTATTTCTCTGACACTTCAATTTGTACTGATCAAGGCTCTGACTCAGCGCTTAGGTGCCTTTTCAACCCAACAACCCCATTTCAAACATAACGGGCTATTTCTAGATTGCTGAGGTGCTTCACATTGTCAATCAATCTGGCAACCAGAAGCCGTAATTCCCGTTTTGTTTCGTTGCTCACCTCTCCCTCCATACTGCTGATTCTCACTAGCTCATTGAGGATCAGTAAGGCACCATGGATTCGATCATCACGGTTCATTCCTTTCTCTTTGGCCAAAGTCTCATCAAAGCCCTTCTCAGCCTCTTCATATGTATGCTTGGGGAAAAGAAAAAGCAAGTCTCACAGATCAAACAGAAAGCAAGCCTGAAGAAATGAAGTTGTACTGCCAGCCAGGAGTTACTGATGTCCTGTAATTCTCCAAGAGCAACCACAAACCTCAACTAAGTAACAACAGACTAATAACACTACAACACTGAGAGTCACCCAGAAGTCGAGGACTCTGCTGCAGAGCACTTTCAGCAGCACTTATCAGCCAGTCAGCCATGCCATGGCAGAAACATCATCCCCGCCTCCAATCGTAAGGAATCCAAGCCAACAACTGAATGCACTGTCCAAACCTTATTTGATATTATGGAGTTTGCATTCATATGACAACAGCAAGAGGGTTGAGGTTCATACTAAACTTTTCATTCCTGTTTTACCTACACTAACAAAAGCATCTGTGATTAAGAGATGACAGCAGACAGATGATTGCATGGTTGTAAAACTAGGTCAGGCTCAACCGCTGAAAATTAACTGTAGATAGTGCAATGGATTCTTGATGGAGTGAAGTCTCTTGCTGCTGTTACAGGGGTCTAAAGGATCTACTCATGTTATAAGTGGTTGTATTTTCAACACTTTCAAGAGAAGGCAGTTTTCTACTGACAGTCAGATGTACTGCTGAAGGTGACACAGGCTCTTAGCTTAGACAGCTCTTTTACAAACAGGAACTTGACCACTTGCATTGCTGCTTCAAAACCAAAAGCTGCTTCAAAACAGTTTTATTTTCTTACTCTGTACCACTGGGGCTTCTGCATCTCTTTTGGCTCCCGCTGAGTGGTGAGGATAAGGCAGGCTCTTAAGGCAGAAACAGCTCCTTCTCGGATGGCCTGTTTGGGATCCCACACAGCCACAAATATGTTGTCAAAGAATGGCTGCACTTGTTGGAAGAAGAAGGTAGGCACGCTGATTGCTAGCTCACGGAGGACAAGAACCTGGAGGTGGAGACAGAAACAGTAACAATCTGTGAGGGTGAGAACCCACAGACAAACCTCAGTTTCTTGTGTGTAGTATCATTTATTTAGAGTGTTGATGTCTGTGAGCCTGGACTGTTTCCAGCTCTGTACTTTTACAGTTCCTAACACAATGGTGTCTCAATCTTCTGTAGTCACTGAGCAGTGTAGAAGCAATGAAGCAGCACTATACCTGCCATCACAGATTCTCAGAGACAAACTGACAGCCGTTCTGATCTGATCAGAGGTTTTTCCACAGCTTTCCATGCACTTCTCCAGCCACTAGCACTAATTCCAAGACCATCCCATTTCAATACATGTGAAGACAAAAAGATCACTTACAGCTGCATGTCTTCGACCTTCATTCCTGTCAGCTCCCAGCCATTCCAGAGCTCGTTTCACCTCAAACTCCACATACTCAGCTGTGAAGGTGTCACCCGCCATGGCAAGTCGACCGATAGCTTTGGAGGCCATTTCCATTACAACAGGGTCATTGGATGGCAAAAGGTTCCTCAGGTAGTTGGCAAACCTGCCAATACGGGTGGCGTTGCCTCCTTCAACACCAATAAGGCTTGCTGTGGAGAAAAGGAGCAATGCTGTAGGTTCTCCTTAAGTCAGTGAGGCAGACCGCACTAGGGGCAGAATCTCGGCATGAGAGTTAGTATTTCCTATCCTTTTCTTAAATATTCCCATTAACTCATTCTATGCTGTAAAACCACAGGAAACAAACCCCCACAAAAATCAAGCAACAGGAAAGGGTTCTTCTGAGCCTGAGCTTGTTAAGTGAGCAGGAAAATGCATCCAGTAGCTTCATAGATTTTCCCCACTTTTAGTTTAAAGAGAAGAAAAAATTCACCTTGGGATCACAGACCCATTCCCAACAGAAAGGAACCCATCCACATGCAACTACTATAACCGGTCTCAATCAATGGAGAAGTCAAAGACTTCAATGACTAAGGAAACTGTTTGCCCCCTCAATCCTACAGAGAGTCACTCCTGGCCAGGGTGGAGGCATCCTGGCAGGTGGCAGCACAGTGAAAGCTTTCACTGCTGGTGCCTAGTTGTACCTGCTCTGTAGACAAAGACACCATTGGTGTCCAGCGTTGTTAAGCTGGCACCTTTCAACAGTAATAAATGCACAGAAACAATTTTAATGTGATACTGTCAGCTTAAAATCAGATGCTGTCAACAAAACCATGGCTAGCTTCTGCTTTCTTAAAACACACTGAGATCGGATAAGGTCTGTGAGCTAAACTGGTTATGAAAGAAATAACAGCTACAGTACAGGCTGCTCACTTGCAAGGCAAAGGATTGATGTGAGCTGACTGCCTGAAAAGTCAAACACAGGTAGCTCTGCCATGTTACAGTCAAAGCACAATCAGAAAAACTGATGGAGCAGTTGGTCAGAATCGAAGCAGAAGCAAAATGACCCCTTCCCAGGGATGGAAACTGTGGTTATTTAAACAAGGATTGATTTCCTCAGACAGGAGAGAGTTGAGAAAGTCAGCCCATCCTAATACATCCTATGAACAGCACAAACTGTTCTCAGTGGAGCTCAAGAACACAATTTTCATGTGCTCAACACTCATATTTGATGCTCATCTCTCAGAAGAACACAGAGCCCATTAAGCACCAGGTTTTCAGCCATTCTCAGCACTCAGCAGCTCCCGAGCTGACACTTACAGATGGATTTTGAGAGCCCAGCAGGTAGCACGCACCCTGCGTACTGAGCAGTCAGCTGTAAGGCCCCAGTTATAAAAACTCATTCTTTTGGAAAAAGCTGTCTCTAAAGACAGACACATGGAGAGAAAAGTCACTAGAGGAATTAAGCACTTTCACTCACCTATAGCTAGAATGCCACCCTTCCTTTCATTCGCATCAGAGCTAGAGACCAGCTCAAATATGTGATGGTTCAGCTGATCATAAAACCTGGTAGATTCTTCCTGACTCATCTGTGAAAGGAAAAAGCTTAAATCAGCTTTCAGCAGTCTTTCCCTCCGTCCTGCCCCCAAAACCTGAATAAAGTCTTAGGTCATTCAAACAGAAAGAAGTTAAATCAACCATTCATTATAAACACAAACAGTGTCTGTTCTTTGTGCCCTAGACATGTCGAGTTTATTTACCCTGGTGCTTGATCACCCATCGCTGTCATCAACCCTACATACTGAAGGCGAATGCTATGCTCCATCTCCTCTCTACAAGCTTCCACATTCAAAACATGTCCATCCTCAAAGTTCTCATATGATAAAGGAGGGTAAATGATCTCATTTGCAGCACTCACCTCACGGAGCTCCATGGTGACATAATGCTGCAAGTCCTTGGCAGCTTTTGCCCTCGTCTCTTCACTACGACTCTTCAAGCCATTGGCAAATTGTTGGAGAATGGACACGGTGCCTGACATGATGGCGGTATGAAGGGGCTCGGGGGCATCAAGTCCTGCAAGTTCTTCACAGAAACACGTTGTTTTACTGCTTTCAGCTACTGAGAACACTTGAATTTTCTTCTTAAGACTAGCCCTGCTGCCTGATTCCTATTGCACACAAAGATGCTGAGCCACTAGAGCATAAAATTGCAAGCAATGACTATATTCCTTATCCCTTACAACCCTGTGATATAACTGAATCGCCACATAATACCTTGACCCTCGGCCTGTTTGCTCTCTAGTTCCTCAAATACCAAAATGTGCTGCAGCAGCTCAGCTGCCCAGCTCCATGCTGATCTCATTCTAATTCTGGGATCATGCAAGAGCTGAAAAATAGCAGGGTTAGGTCAGGGTTTACAATTACAAGCAGGCACGGTGGTATCATCATGTCTGACTCCTCCTTGACCATTTCCACTCAAGTTTCTCCATAGAAATCCGTGTGGTACCCACACGGGGAAGACTCAGCCCTCGGGGCCTGGTGTCATGGGTTGACATTCTCAAGGATCTCCGTTCTCCCCATCAGATATCTAGAGGTGAGAACTGTAGCTGTAGCGACGTCAACCTCCATCGCTGCAGCAGGGTATTTACGATCGCCACGGGCAACCAAACTTCCTCAGGAGACTTCTCTTAGATCCAAGGGGTTTGAACCCCTCCATTTCCAAGTTACATAAACGCTAACTCAGCCCCCGGCAGACACAAGGCCCGCAGCCACACTGGACACCGAGCCCCGACTCCTTCTTCTCCAGAATCACCCTGGGCCCTCACTACGATCCACTGCGACTGCGGCGTGAGCGGCCCCGGGGCTGCTCCTCAGGGGAAAGCTGAGGCAGGGAGGGCCGGGACTGCGGTGAAGGCAGCGCCGGTGCCACTGACAGGGCGCGAGGAGGGCGGGAAGGGGAGGGGAAGGGAAGGAAAGCGGGAAAGTGGAAGGGACCGGCGACGCCAGGGAGGCCCCGCGGCCACACTCACCCCCTCAGCCTCCACCTCCACCTCCGCCCCGCCGCTCCGGGCCCGCGCCCGCCCCTCCCCGTACTCTAGGGCCGGCGAGAGGCTGCTGGCCAATGGCCTCTCACAACGGTTTTGATAGGCACCACTTCTGACCAATAATAAAAGAGAAGAGATGGAGGGGTGGGAGCACTCGTAGCTCCGCCCCTTCACCCAAGGAACCGCAAGGCGAGACCGTAGCCTTCTGACCAATCACGAAGCTAGCCGGGAAAGAGTGGCAGTTGTTGTGAGCAATGGAAATAATGAATGTGCTTGATTGGTGCAGAGCCCTCGCTAGGCCCACCCTTCAGCCACCGTCTGACTTCCGCCCGCCCGGGGAGCTTGAGCGTTTTGCGCGCATGCGCAGAGCGGGCAGCGCGGGGCAGCGCCGTGACCCCTGTGCGCTGCAGAAAGGTGTCCGGAGGAAGCGAGGTCCTGGGTGGAGCAGAACCGGCTGCGAGCGCTCCCTTCCGCAATGGCGCTTGTGGCAGCGCTGGGCTGCGTCTCACAGTGACTCCTCGCACCCTTGCGTGACGGGCTGGCCCGTTTCAGGCTCACACCGTTAGGTGCCGTCTGGGACCCGCTGCTCCGCGGAACCCACTGAGCGCGGCTTTGGGAGCGCGGGATCGGCCCTTCCCTGGCGGGCCCCGTGGTGACCAGGCGGAGGCGGCCCTTCCTTCCCTTTCCCGCTGCCAGGTGAGGAGCCTCAGGTAGAGGATGGACCCGGCCGAGCTGGCGCAAAAGATCAGCATCAACGCCGAGAGCCCCCGCGGCAGTGAGCGGAACGGCGGCTGCGGACCAGCGGGCGCTGAGGGGAGTCCGCCCGGCTCCTGGAGGCAGAAGTGCGCGGCCTATGTCCTGGCGCTCAGGCCCTGGAGCTTCAGCGCCTCCCTCACCCCTGTGGCCGTCGGTAGCGCGTTGGCCTACCGGGCCGAGGGAGTGCTGGACCCTGGGCTGCTGGTGGGCAGCGCCGTGGTTGTCCTGGCGGTGCACGGAGCCGGCAACCTGGTGAACACTTACTACGACTTCTCCAAAGGCATCGACCACAAGAAGAGCGATGACAGGACTTTGGTGGACCAGATTTTGGAGCCCCAGGACGTAGTGCGGTTTGGAGTGTTCCTCTATACCGTGGGCTGTGTCTGTGCCGCTGGGCTTTATGCTGTGTCGACGCTCAAGCTGGAGCACCTGGCTCTGATTTACTTTGGAGGACTTTCCAGCTCCTTCCTGTATACTGGAGGTAAGTGCTGTGGTCCATTTGCTGTGAATCTTAATGTGATCATGGCAGAATTAGCTGTCTTGTCTTCCTAGAACATGCAAATCACGTATCTATTTAACAGCTCTAAAAGTTTTCAGTGTTCTTTCCTACAGTGCTGCTATGTAAACTTGGATTCTTTGCCGCTGGTGGTTGTGGGAAAAATCACTCTAAGTTCTTCTATTGGAAGGAGGTGTTGAGACATTATTTATGTAAATGGGTTTAGATGGTCATCAGAACTATTCTGAAACTTCTAGTGATGTGTATATGGTCTCTGTCAGCGGTAGCTCACTGCACATCTTCCTTTCCATTGGTGGAGTGTGTTAATTCATTTTGGACTCATGTTATTCTCTAGACTAGAGCTTAATTGTGAATGCATAACAGTTTGTATTTCCTCTTAATAAGAGGAGGATGTTTTTACTGTCCTTCTGTGTTGGGTAAATGCAAACATAATTATTAGGTAAAGCAAACCAAACTCAGTTTCATATTGTCAAACTTTCAAACAGTTATATTGATTTTCTTGAAAGAATCTCATCGCTTTTGCATTTTGATCTGACCTTTCTGTGTGTTTTTTCAGGATCATGTTCTAATATGCATGATCACATGGAACTGTACCTTATTTTCATAGATTTCTGCAGAAATCAGTACTTCTGCCTGTCAAGACGACTATTAGAAGCTGGCCCTTAGATTCCATTGTAGTGTTTGACTGAAATAATTCAGAAGCTGCATTTCCTCTCTTCTTTTTGGAAAGAGATAGAAGTTTCTTAGCCAGAGCTACTTGCGCATTGGTGGTTTTAGAGTGTTTCTGTGAGAAGGGCCAATCTGTTGTATTATCCATTCTCTTCTGTCAGTCACTTGTTTGATGATGCTTCATTTTATTCTTGTGTTTTGCCACAGGAATTGGATTTAAATATGTTGCACTTGGAGACGTGGTGATCCTGATCACCTTTGGGCCCCTGGCTGTCATGTTTGCCCATGCTGTGCAGGTCGGTTATCTGTCTGTCTCGCCGCTGCTCTACGCTATCCCACTAGCTCTCAGTACTGAGGCCATCCTGCACAGCAACAACACACGAGACATGGAGTCTGACCGGCAGGCGGGTATTGTCACCCTGGCTATCCTCATTGGCCCCACGTTCTCCTATATTCTCTACACCGTGCTGCTCTTCTTGCCCTACCTGATTTTCTGTGTGCTGGCCACACGCTACACCATCAGCATGGCATTGCCACTACTCACCATCCCAATGGCGTTTTCTCTGGAGAGGCAGTTTCGAAGTCAAAGTTTCAACAAAATTCCTCAGCGGACAGCCAAACTCAATCTCCTCTTGGGGCTTTTCTATGTTTTTGGCATCACGCTTGCACCAGCCGGTGCTCTGCCCAAACTGTGATGAGCTATAGAGCCAGGCCTTGCAACGTAGCTTTGACGCATTAAAAGGGGATGATGTGGGTGGATGACCCATTGTGGATAGTGGGAAGATGGGAGAGACTGACTTGAGCTGTCAGCTGTCTGTGAATGTTATCATTTGGGGTCTTGGTTAGCTTGTACAACAGCCTTCTTCAAAGTGATCTGTCAGTTCTGCACAACGGGTGAACTGTGCAGCTTTGTTTCGGTTGATCAAAACGACAGAAGGACAAGGAAATGTTTAAAAGAGCTTGATCCTTCTGCCACTGAATTCTTTCACTGTCAACTCAAAGAAAGTTTGAGCCTCAAATACAAACTCTTCAGATTCCTTCTCTTACCAAGGCCAGGGAGTGCAATGTCTCTTACGTGGTCAACAGAAAACACTGCCAAATGCTTGTTGTCACAACGATGTAGGTGCTGTTACATCACTCCCTTGTGAGTATAATTCATCTTCATCTGTTGTGTGTTTGATCTGTTTGGTTTATTTCTTAGCCAAATGAGCTTTTCTTTCCAAGCCCCATGAAGTGCACTAGACACTAATTCATTAACCATTGCTTCAGCTCGGTCCTTAGAGTCCAGACATTTCAGTTACTTATCTCTGTGGGATGTTGGTGCTGAAGTAAAGCACTGAGAGCTCACTGCACAAACTTCAAGCCAAAACCAGTACATTTATGTTCTGCTGTGAAAGCTGAATGCAAATTGTGCAACTGAAAATCGCTCTGCATCAAAAAAATGTCTCCATTTCTTCATTTGCTTAGAACATACTCTCTGCATTGACAGCCTTGGAGTGAAGGGCAAGTCAACAGACAGAGTGCCAGGTCTCTCTGGATGGGTCTGGATAAACAAGGGGAGGAATAGATAGTCAATTAAAAAAACCTTTTTTTTCCCCAGTTGTTCTCTTATTTATTTTGAGGCCTAGAGTACTGTAGTCAAATGTCTTATACTAAGCTCAAAAAGAAGCCAAATTGGACAAAGAAGAAAGATCCAAGATTAGAAAGAAAGATCTCTGGATTGTTGCATTGCCCCTACGTAACACATAGAGCCAGAAACGTGAAGAAACCGCTTTGTTAAAGAGATTTTTCTTAATAAAGAGATTCAGAATGTGTGTGTCTGAATGACATGTTAAGTTAGCTCTGAACTGAAGTTACCCATCTCTTTTCCTTCCTCCTACACCTTAGGGTGGTCATTTGGGGAACTGATTCTTTCAGCAGTTGTGTAGCAGTGTTGACAGATGTGCCAAACACAACTGGGAAACTGTCCCTTGGATTGCAAAGGGGCATTTGATTCTCACTGTTTTGTGTGTCTCTTCTGGATTGAAGAAGAGCTTTTAGTTTCCTGTATGGAGTATTTTGGTAAAAAGTTATGTTCACCGATGTTGAAGAAGGCTTCAGAGGAATTGATAGAGATGTTGAATTAAGAGTTGCTGGTCCTGGAGCCCAAGTCCAGCAGGAGTGTGTTAACCACTGCATGAAGGGCTTTAAAATATGAGCAATAAACTAGTATGCTGTGATAGAACATCTGTTGTAGGTAAGTAATGTCCTTGTGGTGATCATCTGAAAGTGCCACGTGTCCCACTGGTGGGTTGTGCTGACAGGAGAGGAGGTGAGCCTGTGGTGTAAGAAGTCCTGGTGTAGCTGTTCAAGTGACTGGGTTTATGGCTTTGTGCTGCTCAGCTATTGGTCTCCCATTCGAGCTAATGGAAAGGATTCTTTGCAGGAGCCTCAGAAAAGACCAGTGCTTTTTGTTACAGATGAAGGAGTACATGTGTGTGTTTGTGCAACACTTCTCAATGTGAGGGGATATAAAACATTTCAATAGTAAGAATGAAATAAAAATGTGTTAGTTCCTTACTGGCAGATACTTGTCTCCATTTCCCTGTCCGTGAAAACCCGTATCATTCCAGGTTCTTAAGGATATTAACAATAAACAACGCATTCTTCACCATGGCTTTAACTTCTCTGTGTCGCAGAAAACAGCTAATTTTTGTCTACCTCACAAGGATGCTGAACCGCTGTTGTGGTTGGAGAGAGCTTTGAAAGCATGAAGTGCTTTATCTCTGTGCTCTCCAAAAAGCATGTTAGTGGTAGAAAACATTTTAGGTATGAACTAACCTAACAGGTGACTTAACTGACATAAGTAGACCAAAATAACCTCCACATAGACATTGAGTGGTAAGAGATGTTCTTTTACTAGTTTGGTGTGTGTTGAGGTGCTGGATGTCTTTCCTTGCACCTCTGTTCCTTGTTCCATGCTACTTTCCCTGAATATAAACTTGTTAAGCTGCTTTCATGTCTCTCTTGATGAGCTGTGATGCAAAGTGATGAGTCTACACTGCTAGGTGAACACCTCCTGACCTTTCTTCTAATCCAGTAATGACTCTGAATGTTGCCTAGTTAATGATGCTGCTGTTCGTTAATTTTATATCACTCCAGCTGTATTTTTACGTGTTAAGAGCATCTTTCTGGAAGGAGAAGGGTCTTTGCTGCATGTAGACTATAAGAGAGTACAAATCACATACTCCTGTCTTTGGGTGAGCACTTGTACAACAGCAGTCACCTCATGCTGATGGCAGCCTTCAGAGTACCTTCAGTGTTTTCATCCGTGAGCAGATGTTTCTTTGATGCAGTTTTCTGTGCCATGTACTGTTCAGCATTTGTAAGGAGGTTTCAGCTGAACTTTTAATCTTTTTAATAAAGATGGACATTTTCATCCTTGCTGTGTGGTCTGCCATTCTTCCAACACCATGTTCTCTGCTCTTGACCTGTAATAGGTTTATTTGCTCCGTAGGACTTCAAACAAAAAGTGGTTGGAACAGTTTAGAGGGGCCTCTTAGCTGTGATGCACAGAGATGAACACAGATACTAATCCCTCACACACCAATCTTCTTTGTAAAACTTGATGATTCGAGTTACTTTTAGTTCAAAATCCATCTGAGTAGGAAAGAAGGAGAAGAATTCCTGTAGTAAAGTTTAGTGCCTGTAAACTATCGTGGAGCTGCAACACTCTTCCTATGGTTGTCTGCTTTGAGATGTTTTCCTCTTCGGGTGGATTCTAAGGTTGCCAAGCCTGGAGAATATTTTCCAGCCTTCCTGAGGTGCAGTTAACCCTAAGTTGGAATGTTTGGACCTGATGTTAGTAGATAAAATACAGAATAGTGTAGCATCTAGATATACACAGCCTATACTCAAAGATCTGAAGGAGTTTAGTAAAGCTCTTCTGAATCAGGAGAAAGCAGTTGCTGAGCATCTTTGAACCAGATAACGTGTTGGGTTTTCTGTTACTTCTGTGATTAACCTGCACTGGCTCCTTAAACACTCTGGTAGCAGGCAGAGTTTGTTAGCTTGAACTCATTCTAAAGAAACTGAACCTGTAGCAGAAAATACTCAGATAATTGAAATTCCTGTGGTTTTGAACCCTTTGTGCTGCCTGAGTGGGACCTCTAGTTCGGATGGTCTGCAGATGGCAGCATTGTTCCTTCATCGCCGCTGCAGCACCCTGTGGTACCTATACCCTGCACTGAGATCCCCTGCCAGCCTGTGAACACGGGCACTGCGGAGCTCTAGCACTGACAGCCTCTAAGAAGTGAACCCTTGGGACAGTAGTGGGCTACCAGGCTCTGGTATTGCTGTTCTACGAGGTTAATCCAGAATCCCAGGCCTGTTTTTTTTAGCAGGTTTTAAGCTGCAGTCTGTATTCTTGGATGAGAAGAAAAGGTGACTCTACATTTAGGCTCAGGTCACTATGTTGGTTGGCTCGTACTTGTGAGGATTTTGCAGCCATGACAGCTCAGAGGTTTCTGGGGTATGTTTTCCATCCACAGACACTGGATCAAAAATCTTCAAGACAATGGAGGAAGAATTTCTAAATATGTACTTAAAACTACCCTGATTTTTGTCTCTAGAGCAGTTTGTATTAGCTGGGGTGTAAAATATTGGTGGTTGTACCTCACTGGGTCTCTGGTATAAGCAACCTTGCAAGTTCAATGGCTGCAGATGAATTTCTAATGTGCAGATGATATCTGAACAGATGCTTCTAGCTCAGGCGGGTAATGGCAGTTTGAAGAAAGTCAGTGAGCTCCATCTGAGCGTTAAAGCCTTTGGTGGTTGCTTAATAAACTCATGTGGTGAAATGCTGTGGGCTGAGCTTGCAAAAATGCATGGGCATGCTGCGCACTTGGGTCTGCAGTGCACTGGTGGGGAGAACCTGTAGTATCTGCACACTCTGAGAGATGAACTTCTGTTCAGACAACTGGTTTAACACATCTTGAATGGCTGTTGGAAAGTTTTAAATACTTTTATAGGGGTTTTTAGGAGCTTGGACTATATTCTCTCCATTTCTTGGGTGAGTAGCCTGATTCACTGCTGCTTAATCAAGGTTGTGCTCCATGGAGGAGAGTACAGATGAGTTCTCCTTTCCAGTCTGATACCTTAATAACTAGGTATTTTGCATCACATATTGGTTTCTCTTTTCAGTCACTGCTAGATTATTTTTATATAAATCACCATTGGTTGCTTTATACTTGGAGTTTGGTACCTGCTGAAATACATATTTAAGAAATAAAGTGCTGCTCTGCCTTTTTATTGCTATCTTTCATTTTAAGGTGGAGCTAAATATCTAGCCAACTTAACATCTATAGCTCTCAGAACTGCTGAAAAAAATCATAAGGTTTAATAAAACTCTGTCCGGCTGGCTTATTGCTGCTGTATGTCTGGAGGAAACCCAGCGCTGCACAGAGTAATGCCCACACTTTACTCTCTGAAATAAGGATTTGGCTCTCTGTGCAACTCAGAGTGAGACCCCAAATGAACATGTTTGTCAAGTTTTCTTTTACAGCTTCTTCTGATGACAACTGTCAGCACTGGCAGTGCTTAGCCTTTATATATTGTCACATTTCTGGGCTGTGGATCACAGCAAAGATCAGGTTCTAATCTGGATGCTTCAGTAGCCACATGGATTTGTCTGAATAAGAAATTCTTAAAGGACACAGTTCAGTTTTCCTTTGGGGTCAACTGAAAGAGTGTAACTTGCTTCATGGTTGATGTCACTGATCCACAAGCACAGTGAGTTACTGACCAGGTTGTTTCCTTGGAGGGAAACCTTTGCCTGGGCATCGGTCCCGGACTTCATGTGTGCACAGTCTTGAGAGAGACATTCATAGACTAGAGTTGTGCTCACAAAGACCTAGGTGTTTTTTAAAAAATTAACAAATCCAAGCTACAACTCTGGACAGTCCTCCGCTGACTTCTCCTCAGGCTGCCAAGACCAGAGTGGTTTGAAAGATTAAAAAATGTATGGCACCAGTGTGCTGCTTTCTCATGAAAGCAGTAGAGAGGAGAACGTGCTCATTAATCAGATGGCTCTGTCAATAATGAATCAAGATGAACATGCTGGCTGAGAGATATGTCACACAGGCAGTTTGTCAGGGACCAAGAAAGGTAGTGACACCTCACTAAAACACAGGGTCTGACTTAGAAGCAGTGAGAGCTCAGCAGTAGCCAGATAGCATCTGCTTCCGGCTGTCAAACTCTTGGCCAGCACCTCGCACACATCCAGTCCTAGGCTACACCAGCACTGCGCAGCTCTGCTGGTCTGACAGTGATCTGAGGTGCTAATTGAGATGGGTGGCAGATCCTGGCATCTGGTCTTTGTTCTAGGACTCTATCAATGGCAGGGAATTGCTCAGTTCCCAGTGTGTTAGTGTACAGGAGTCTCCAATTTGAGCAATGCAAATGTGGCTGCTTCCTAAATTCCTCTGCCCCCTGTGAAGCCTCTGGTCAGTAGAAAATATGTGAGATGGACCTATGGACAGAAGAGTGCTGGGCTGGGGGCAGCAGCACCAAGGTGCTTTTGCTTTCCATGAGTCAGGAAGGGTCGAATCAAAGTCATGCACATTCCCACCAAGAGTTAACCCATCTCCAGATGGTGAAGAAACACAACTAAGTATTTTAGGGCCTCTGAATATCTCCTGAGGATTGAGATATAAAAAAGAAGAATATCAATCTCTCCAGCAAGCTAACCCACAGGAGGGGAAAGAAAAGATTGTTTGCTAGAGATCTGTATGATTTCCCTGTGTGTGTGGGAGAGAGTGTGTGTCGCGTTCCAGCTTGTGGAAAATACATCTTAGGAAGGCAAAGGCAGAGGGATGAAATGTTGTCAGCATTTACTTCAGCAAGGCTTTGTACTTCTAGGGAAAACTGAATGTGATGGAGATTCGTTTGCTTTCACTCAAAGCCTGACCATCCTAGTCACTGTTAGCTCTCCTGATAACAGTTTTGGAGGAAAAACTGATATTCTGTGAGGCCACATCTGTATATGAGGAAGGGGCAAGGAGTAGTTTTGGGTCTCAGGGAGGTGGTGCAGTAGAAATGTTCATTCTGCAATAGGAATAGTGGGAAAAGAGTATTTGGTTTTCATTTGCCAAATGAGAGCTTTAACACTAAAACCGACCCAGGCTGTTGTTGCTTTTGGACCTTGTGTAGTTTTGAACAGACTGGCTCAAGCAGTAGCATGAAGTACCTTGGGGATGGGGCTGACGCTGATGGAAAAGGCCAGCATCAAATGGTGCCAGTCCAGGTAGAGATGGCAGAAACAGGCACCTGTAAAATGTCTGAGGCTAAATGCAGCCTGTGCCCCATTCTTTGTCCTTGGTGTGGACAGCAGTCCTAAGAGACTCTGGTGTTCTGGCAGGCACTGGTTCCCCTTTACTGGGTGACAGCCCACTTGGACAGGAAAGGGCATCTGAGTGCTGGGACCTCTGAGCTCGGCACGTCTGTACCAGCTGCACACAGCTGCATTATGCCGTGTCCTTGTGCTAATAAGTCAGTCTGGGGTCCTTGATCACTTCAGGGACCAGCTAGAGGAGAAATTGTTTACAGTAACAGAGCTGAGGTGGGTGGGCATACAAGAAAAGGCATAAAGATGAGGGCAGTGCCTGGTGGGAGTCTAATGGTCTTACAATGCATTTCCAGAGCCCGTTCCTGGCTGTGGTTTTACAGGTGGCAGCTGAGTCCAAGATTGAAATGAAATAGTTTCATTATCAAGTCCTTACACTTCAATTTGCTATAAATTGTTCCAGTCATTGCCAAGTGAGTGACAGTACAGACAGTCCCCTGGCTTGTTGCCCAGCCCATGAATATAATTTCAATCAGTGCTCACTGTTCACATCCTGGATGGGCACATGTGTGTGGTTGCAGGGCAGGACTGAAGTGAGCCGGAAAGCTGTACATGGGGAAGTAAGCCTGGAAATAGAACAGGGATAAGGGGACCTGGCACTTGCTGGGATTGGTCAGCATGTCCCTGATGCCCTGTTAGCTCTCTGCATCACCCCATGCTTTGTCCAGGACCAGGGCTCTGTGGCTGATGCTGCAGCTTGTCTTATTGCCTCACCAACTGGGTTTCTGTGCTTGCTAGAGTTCAAGGTTGGGCTATAAAAATCTGTTCCTATCTGAAATCTGCCATAAAACTAGTTACACGCCAATGGATGTATTTACCAGGCTGCAGGGGAAAATGAGCTCAGCCATTGATAAAGGAGAAAGTCTTGGCTTCTGACAGGTTTGGCGGATGGTTTTATTTTCAGTGTAACCTCCAAAAGTCTCCCTGTTTTTCTGACGCAGGCTGTTAGCACGGTTATTTAAAATTCTTTTTAGCATATGTAATGTACACCTTTGTGATCTGCACCGGATTGGAAAAATCCCAGCAAAATGTCATCCGTGAGCCAGCACTGGTGTATGAGAGGACTCAAACCACATCCCCGGCTGCTCAGAAGGTGTCGTTAACAACTTACAAAGTCATTAGTGTACTGAAGCCTTACCCATATTAACAATCCAGTGGCGGCTGATTTATCTCCAGGAACCACAAGGGTTGAATTTTCTTCTCCTTGTGCTGCTACAAACCCTTTAGGTAGCTGGAAGGTGACATCATCTTGGCCGATTGTCCACGATCTCTATTCCTGTTTGTGACGCCAGTCTACGAGCAGTTCATTGAGGATATTTTCTTTTCCAGAGACACATTCCTTCTCCTTGTTCATCAGTAGAGTCCTTGCATGAAGCATTCGGTGGTGATTGACAGCAGTACTACAAAACACCAGCTCTAATCTATGACCTTCATTAACCTCTCTGAAGTGATCCTTACATACCATTGCTGACTTTAGCTCTGAAAGATTTTGGGTTTATGACTAGATTTAAGCCCATCGATGTTTTCTGGTTATTTCCTGCTGAGATGGGGATAGAGTGACTTGTTCTCTGTGTTTTGTTCTGTGCTTGTGAAGATGCTTTACAAGAACTTATTTGGTTCCACTGCCTTTACAAGGTCCTCTGTGCTGCAGCCAAGCACTTCACAGTCTTTAAGAGATTATTTTGTCATTTCATGCGGTTTCTCTATAAAGAATTGAACACCTCCCTATCCCCCATGCTTTCCTGCTAAAGCTGTAGCCTTTCATTGCCGTAACCTTGGAAAAAGCTGATAACACAGTAGTAGTGCTGCTTGGACGACTCATCCTCTGAGCCTTCCCCGTGGGCTGGCACACCTGGGCTGGGGAGGTGTTTGCCTGGCTCTGGTTAGACAGAGCTACGCAGTCAGCACCCTGCAGAGGATGGACTTCACCATGCTTTGTGCTGGTGCGTGTTGTGAGCTGTTGTTTCACAGCAGCTGCACAAAAGGTATATCCTGCTCTCAGTTCCAGTGCAAAGCACATGACAGGACCTGCTCTATCAGAGCCTGACTCCCTGTAGCTGCCACCTCTTTATTTTTCCTCTGCTGTGAAGATTTGCAAATTGTTACCTGTCTCTTGCAGGCCATGCTGAAACCTGTACTGGATTGTGTGATAAAAGACTAATTGGGCACCTTCAGTCCCAGCACAGTAAACTGAGATCGTAACCTTTCAGGGATTAGGAATCCAATTATCTGGAGAAACAGCCACCAGGCTGAAATATCCCTTCTAACCTCTTAATGCTTAGTATTCCACACCTGTTCCATCTCCCTGCACTGCAAGTTTCAAAAGTCACCTAATAAGAAAGATTAGAATTACCCATAAATAGCTCCCATCAAGATTATTATTATCTAGCGATAACCCCATCTCTGAGCTTGTCTTGAGTACTTTCTGGATCCAGATGAGCGGAAGAACACCGATGGCTTTGAAAGAATGCACTTATGTACAGCACAGATTCTCCAGGGTGGGACTAACTGCAATTTAGATGCCTGGGAGAAGACTTTTCTCTTTCCTCCCCACTGTTTCATGTCTAATTGATTTATAGAACTCATCGCATGACAGGACTGAGAACTACCCACAAGAACAAAAGTGAAGAGTTTCTGCAATGGATGAGAGAGATGGATTTGGTTTACAAATCCCATTCTGATGACAAATGGCAGCAACAAAACAAGTGCTCTCAAGTGAGGGGGATTCAGAACTATTTCTGTACAGCAGTGTGCTTTGTTCTTATATAGAAAATGTGCGTGGATCTCTGGCTTTCCTTTTTCTTGGCTGAGATTTGCACAGTCTGTAATCCTGTGGAGTGGTGTGGTATGGAACAAACAAGAATACTTGAGAGATTGAGGATGCAGGTAGGGGAATGAGTATAAGAAGTGATCCCAAAGGTCTCTGCTGCATGCAGAGGACAGTGAGGATTGTGTGGACTGAAAGCACATCTGTTTCCTAACAGAGGGCTTGTGTTTGCCATATGCTACTGAAGTATTTTCATTACCTATTGATTTCTGCAGAAGATTCTGTATGAGCCAGACTGCCATTCTTGGTTCAAGAAGCAGTAATGGAGACGGGGAAAGCTCAAGCATGCAGAATTCCAGTGTGCCATGGGAATGTTTCCTTATACTCGTTTGGTCAGACAGTGGAGCAGAAGTGATGGGAACCACAGGAGCAGTAGAACTATGACACACTGAGAGCATGCCTTTCAGCACTACTGCTTGAGATTCCTCTCCACCAGCCACCGTACAGAACCTGTTTGAAGCTGATGGGAGTTTTATTCGGTCTTTACTGGTGTTTCACTTTGGCCTTACACAATTTTTCCCAGGTTTTCACTTTCTTGCCTGACTCTCTTGAGTCAGATATAATGTATGTTGTTTCCTTCCCGTTTTGAGAGAACAACACCAGCACATGCATTCATTTTGTCTGCAAGATGGAAAATACTAGGGCAACAGGCAGTACGATAGGCTGCTCCTTCACCTGCCCACTGCCTGTTCTCTCTAGAACTAGAGTGGTCCATAGTGAGGACTTTCCTACCAAAGGAGCTGAGGACACCCCTACTTTGTTCTTGCTTGGGTTTTAAGAACAGAGGTCACGATGGCCATTGTTTGTTGCTAGTTTTATGTATGTTGAAGTGTACAAATAAATGCTGGCATCCAGGTGGAGCAGAGAAGTGATGAAGTTCTTGGATGATTGATAATGAGCACAGGCTGGAAAATCAATTGTGTTAATTTCTGGCTTGTCACTAGGATGGAGAATTAATGAGAAAATCTGTCTAACTTAATGGTATTTACACATTATACAGACTGTGATAAAACTGTCTGCAGGCGCTGCTTGGCATCACAATTATGGGATTATTGTAGATCCAGAGGCAGGAACAGAAATCCGGAAGCACGAAAACTCTGTTCACAAACAGCAAACAAGTGATGACAAGGACCAGCTAGAAGGGCTGAAAGGAAAGCAGACAGGCATCATTTTTTGCTCCTGTACTGTACATGTAGGAACTGATTGCAGGAGTTGTTACATTGGGGTGTGATGATTCCTACTGTGTGTTGTGCTGGACTTGTGATAAACACCATGTCCTGTGGGAATCCTTCCCTTCAGGGCACATAGAGCACTTTATGGGCAGCAGGGAGCTACTCATCTTGAAGGATTCTAGGTGGCTGTTTAAAAGATTGGAAAGACTTTGAGTTTCATTTTCCTCAGAGTTAGGGAGATGTCTGCAATTATACCCAGTGTGATGGGTTTGTGCCAGAGCAACAGCAGCATGATGGCACTGAGGTTGAACTGGCGGTGCTGGCTTCCCTGTGCTCACCTGCCAAAAAGTCAGGCAGGGAAGAAGCAGACAGCTATCAGACTCCTTCAGAAACTGGTGAAGCTGTCAGTAACTGCTCTGCAGAACAGAGCACGCATGTACCTGCCTGAGTGAGTGGGGAACGCTGCTCTTGATCGTGACTAAAGAAAAGCGAATCCATCTCCCCAGCTGCCTCCTGTCCACCAGGAGTTAATCCAGGCGAGACAGCACCAGGATAATTGATGGTGTTTTACAGAACAAGCCATCCATAAACCTCATGAACTCAAATCGCCTGCATCCCTCCTGGTTTTCTTGTCAGCCTCCCTCTCCTGGCTGCTGTGCTTCATATGCCCCCCATCCTCAAGTGTGCGTTTCCATATGCCGAATGCTTCAAATCCCAGCAGCTCCCCTGGTTGTTGAAAGAAGTGTAAAGGGAGATGATGTATAGACAGTGACACTACATTTGTTTCGTGTTTTCTCTCTGAAGGTTTGATGCAGGTTCTTTCTCATTGTGTCAAAGTCTTACTTGTGCTGGAAAGTTTTGGAAAAGAATGATTAAAAGTTCCTTCTTCTGACAGGAAGACAACTACAGGGTAGAGAGCAGAGGAACAGGCCAGACTTCAAATGCCCCCAGAGCTGAACTCTGCTGATCTTGAGCCGCCTCTACTTACCTGCCTCTGTACCCTAAAGTTCCAATTTGCAACCTAAATTTTTTTAAGGAGAATTCCTGCAGGGCAAGCCCTGATTCTCTCCTGCAGGTGTGTTATCCTCAGGTTTTCTGCAAGGCTCCTATAGCTCTTTCAGTACCTTTCTTTATATTAGCCAGATTGTATTGCTGGTGAGGGGTGGCCAGCCTGGTTTAGGGTGGGGTGTCCCTGCCCATGGTAGGGGGGTTGGAACTGAATGGTCCTGTGGTCCCTTCCAACCCTGACTGATTCTATAACTTCTTCCCAGTGAGGGTGACGGGGCACTGCGGGGGGCTGCCAAGGGGGTTTGTGGAGTCTCCTTTTCTGGAGACATTTGAAACCTGCCTGGAACTGGGTCTGGGTGATCCTGCTGTGGCAGGGGGATTGGACTGGATGGTCTTTCGAGGTCCCTTCTGATCCCTGATGATTCTATGTGAGGAGCATCTTTCACTACACTCTGCTTAGCAAAAAAGTGAACCAGAGTTTTCACGGTTTACAGACTGCTCTAGCAAAGATTCCCAGTTTGTCTTCTCTCTTTGCTGTGTTGGACGCATTACTTTCTTGTCCTTTGCTTTTCTGGTTTGTTTTTCTTTTCACTGAGGAGAGAAAGTGGGCTTAGCATTAAGGAGAACAATAAAGGATAATTCTTTGCTGAAATGCACTGAGAAATCTCTAAGCCCAAAGGACTTTGCCGCGACACTGCACCTATTCCTTGGAACTCACAAAGGGAACAGATGCTTGGAGTTGCTTTGGACGTATGTCCAAGGTGATTTGGGCTTAAGGAAGGCAGGTTTTTTTCCCCTTCTGATTGAACCGAATTCAACCCTGACAAAGCCAAATGAGGTGGCCACTGTGGCCGCCAACTGTAATTAAGATCAGAACGCTCTCTGAGTGAAAAGAAAGCGAAATCCAAAGAATCCTTAATTCTCGTGATTTCTGACAAGTTTGTAGAAAGCAGTTTCTTAATCCTCAGGCTCTGTTCTGCTTGGAGTCCTCCTGCTTTCCCAAGCTCCTGCTGTGCCTGCAGCCCATGAACATCTGACAGGAAGATCAACGAGCATCCTGTGCTGTGCCCACATGTTCTGACGTACAGGTGTTTGTGCCGTCCCAGTGCATGGACACACATTTGGATGGACAAAACCGGATCACAGGAGTTACAAACCTGTGGGGTCAAACAGTAATGGCATATGGGCTGCTGGGCTGATGTGCTGGATGCTGCTGTCACCAGTATAAGCCACACTGACGAGGCTGTGGGAGAGAATTTTCAGTACTGAGAGCCTCGAGCAGTAAAACTGAGTGCAAGTCTGTGCCCACTGCAGGGATCTGTCCTAGGAAGAGGGAGAAGCAGGTTTGCTTCACACTGAGTTAGTAAACTAGAGAAGCAGCTAACGATTAAGGCATTAGTCCACAGCTTACAGGCTCATGGTAAGTTCTTTGCTCAGGAACAGGTTTTGTGTCTGATAATGGATCAGATATCTCCCTTTCCTGGTCCCAGTTCTGCATCTGGTAAACAGGGATAACTGCTCTCATCTTGCTGTAGCACTGCCATGACACATCTGTTACGACTCTGAGGTCACAGCTATTGTTGTGATGGAAGTTCCATCAGTAATTAAGATGGAAGTTCAGACGTGTTTCTAGGTGATCCCCCCCAGTATGGTCCTGGGGAAGGGCTTGCTGGCAAGAGGCTGCATCAGGACTTGGTTGTTTTATTCTGCTCTTGTCTGCAGGGACATTTTACCTTCTGTTTTGAGCTTAATCACTGGAAACTCTGCAGTGCATGATAAGACTTGTGAAGAAAAAAGGATTAAAAAGCAAAAGGATTAAAATCTAAAGAGCTTGTCCACTGTGTGCTCCGGAGAACCTGCTCAAACCGAAGCCTCTTGGACAAGCTGCATAGATCTCTATATTAGTTCTGACAGGACAAATGTCTCTAAGTCTCCGTGACGAGCAGCTGCATTCCCAGACTTTGGACAGCATTCAGGCAGCAGTTTCTTCAGACCGTAGCCTAGAGGGCACCTTAATGATACGGCAGGGAGAACTGGAAGCTTCAGCTGGAAAATTTATGTCCTGGGGAATACAGTGTATTTGGTAGTGTTGGCTTTGATTTCTTTCATGGTGAAACCATGACAAGAATTTCTGCTCTGTTGTTGGGTTCTTTTGCAAGTACCTCAGGCACTGTGCAGTGACCACCAGCATGTCTTGTGGCTGAAGGCAGGCAGTTACAGCCTTCTCAGAGCAGCTCACCGTTGGGAAGTAAGGAGGAACTTAAACTAAGCACTATATTTCAGCACTGAGAATCTGCAGAAGAGGGGAGCTTGTGCTCTGCCCATAAGGGGGATTGTGGCTTATCCACAGTCAAGATTTCCTTGAAGGTCATGGCTTGAATTGCTTAGGAATTGAGAAGGGAGGGGAGTGGAAAGGAATGTGTGAAATATGTCAGGGAAGAGAACGATCTCTTGAGGAACACTTAACAAAGTAAGTCTTGGTATTCTTTGTGCTGCACCAGACTTGGACATGTCCTCAAGGGCCTTCAGAGACTGCTTTGGCAGAGCCAAACACTGGCAGCGTGTCATTGTGTCCTTTGCAGAGAAAATAGTCCTGAATTTACTTTCAGGAAAAGCTTCTGTTGCTTAATTCTTTAAGGGCTGGAACACTTGAAAAGATTCATTATCTGGTTTCAGGGGTTCCTCTCATCTAACTCCACTCCTGCCTTAACAAGGGATTAATGTGTCATCTGCTTGGCTTCTATGTTACGGTGGTAGAGTGGAAAATGATGGATTTGATGGAGCAGCAAAATTTCATGTTCATCTCGGGGAAGCAGATATTAAAATACTTCAACAAAAAAGAATCTCTGTATGCTTCAAAAGCCTGAAATGGCTGAGGGGCTGATGAGATGTAACAGTAAGAATCAGGAGAAGGTTTATTAGCAATATCCCAGGAACTCTGAGTAGCTGAATAACTCATAAATCTTTCATGAATTTTACAAAAATGAGGGATGAAATCCTAAACACTTTAGATAGATATATGGAGAGATAGGGAGAGATTTCTTCTGCCTGAGCATATCTTGGTAAATTATTATCTTTTGAAATTAAGGAACTATCTGCTTTGGGTTTATACTATTTTTCTGCAGTCAGAGATTCTATTGAACACAGTGTCAGGGTATTGTGATCTCCTTCGATAGAGGGAATGGGGAGGGTTTAAAATGTTTGATGTTTTAAATATTAAACAACAGGTTTGACTGTGAATTGTTGCTTCAAAGCAGGACTAGTGGGATAAAGCAGGTAGAGGAGATTGAGCTCCAATTTACTGTGGAACCTCTGTGATTTCAGCTTCAATAAATGATCTGATTTGTAGTATGTATTCCCTGCTGATGGCCCAGTAAATTGTCTCCAGGAAACCAAGTTTGCCAGCCTCCCAAAGAGACTTGCAAAGGGAGAGCAGCTGGAAGATGTGTAATGTGCATTTCTTTTTGTATCTGCGTTCTAATATTGTAGTTAACATTGTAATGGGGTCTGAGCCAGATCTCACTGAAGTCTCTGCTCTGAACTGAGTCCTTCTGATGGACTAGGACCAGGGCAACAGCCTTGGGTAGCCATGCTGTGCCCAGGAGTGCTGAGGCATGGCACAGCCTATTTCATGTTGCATGACATATGCTCTGTGGTGCTAATAGGGGATTAGACAGGAGGTAAAACTCACTCTTCTCCCAAAATCCACTCAAAAGGTTCAAAGAGAGAGGAGAGGCAGTCAAGCAGTGCAGGATAACTCAATGGAAACTGCAGGCTGAGGGTTTGGTGGAGAAGAACCATTAAGGAAAGGAGACAATTTGGAGATTTGCAGGCTTACAGGAAGGTTCTGTCTTATTCCAAGTAGCTGTATTTCATCCCCTGCTGGGAATCTAAGTTTTCTTGATCTTCTGAGCTTTGTCTGTGATTCCAAAAGTGTGTCAGCCTCAATGCCAGCTTGTTAGTGCTGCGTGGGGGCAAGAGGTCAAAAATTAGAATGAAATGAGATATGGCAGCAAATGCTTTGGGGCAGGCAATGAGAGAGAGCTGTGCTGGGAACTTCCTTGGCCTTGTGTCTGGAGATGCTGTGCTTGGAATTTGAAAGATCTGAGGATGCATATAAAGGATCCTCATTCCCTTCCCTAGTCTCCTTACCATTTTCATGTCTGTTTCCTCCATAAATGAACCTCAAGATCCATCTGTCTTTACAGTCTTTGAAGTACAGTGAAGGTTAATGGTTGCTGTGGGTGTTTCAAAGTCCAGGTAGTGTAAGATCTTACACCCTTTTCTTCTTTAGGCAGTATTTTCCTCTCTGCTTGGAGCCTCGTGTTCGCCAGTGCTGTGAGCAGACTGCACTGTGAGAGCCCTGGTAGCTAGGACAGCACTTAGCGTCCTTCTGTGAAGCTTCTCCAGCACATCTGGTTAGAAGAGAGGTACTTTGCAGTGTATTTGATAGAACTCAAGAGAAGAGAGAACTCACAGCTGAAGAAACTGGTCTTTGCATGCGAAAACTGTGACTGTGCAGGCAAGCAGCTCAATGCTTCACCAACCCTGCAGGGAAATGGGATGGCCCCCACAGGTTTGAGAGCTTCCACTAAGTCCTAGTCTCACTGAAATTGTCCCCTCACCTATGATGTGGTGCTTTGCACATCAGTGTTACCTGCAGTTACAGAGGCAGCCAGGTACACAGAGGAAAAAACCTACTTAATTCTTCTCTGACACCTTTTTATTGGCCTCCTGCTCTACTTTAACAAGTGTTGATGGAACGCCTTGTGCTGGCAGCTTAGGAAGCCCAAGTGCTCTGCTGCTGTAGGAGGTGGTCAGTAGAGAGAGCTTCCCTCAGGCTGTGCAGTTGGTGTGGTTCAACCACTTGCACAAGCACCATCCTGCAGCACTAACAGTCCGGCCTGATCACAGCTGAGCGCTGAAAGGTGCTGCTCAAACAGGATTAGTGGCTGGTGGCTGGAATCAGAAACTGGGGTGGATGATCTATCTTCCTGTAGAGAAATGCCAGGAGCTGTCATTGTGAATGTAGAGACCGAGCTCTTTGAAGATGCAGGGATGTGTTTCACCCTGTTTCTTCTTGGTTTCTACCTGCTCCCCAGCTGTCTGCAAAGCTTGAGCACAACAGTATCTCTAATATGTGGATAGGCTGGTGTCTTAAGAGAAATTCCAGGCAGAAAGGTTTTTATCCCAGTGCTGTTCAATCCCAGATCCCCTGTGTCACACACAGATATATCTCATGCAGTATCGAGATTGGCTGCAGATAAGGCTTCGCTTACCTCACTAGATGGAGCTCACAACACAAGAAATACTTGATTTAGTCGAGTCAGATACTGCATTATTGACTAAACTGGCTGGTTTAGGAGACGCTGGAGTGGAGGAGTAGCAAAACAACATTTTGGGGGGGATGTGGGGGGGTGAGAAATAGTGAGAAGAGTGCTCTCACTAATGAGTGGAGCATCTGTCAAAGGAAGGAGGTCCTAGCGAGTGACGGATGAGAAAACATGAAGTTGAGAGCTGCTGCTCTGTGGTGAAGATTTAAGCAGCAGTTCAGTGAGACAGTGTTCTTTGGGGCTCTGCTGTATCCTTTATTTATGGATAGTTTGTCCTTGAGCAGGTTATGGAGTACAACTGGTAAGAATGATAACTACAGGGTGTTGGCAACTTACCATTGCAGGTGTTTTCCACATGGTCCCTACAGGAGCAAACACATCACACACAAAAGGACAGATCATCATCAGTTTGCATCGGTTTGTTTCAGCCTCTTGCACACCCCAGGCAAGTTGTCTCACTGACTCCTCTTGGAGGAGCAGGCTTCCTGGATGTCCAGATGGATTCATTTGTGTTCTCCATGACAGTAGCACCACCAATTATATTAAGCAAGATGGAAGGAAATGTTTAAATTCCATTTCTGCCAGCATCAGCATCAGAATCAATCGAAGAGCTCATCATCTGTCAAGTCATGGAGCGAAAATAATTCCAGATGACAATTGTAGCTAAGCAACCTAGGCTGGCTAGCGAGTGGAATTGAAATGAAATTAGTGGAACATTTTGGTAACTGATTTCAAGTAACAAATCTGTTAGGTTAAAAAAAAAACCAAATCCTCTTTTCTCCAGAGACATCTTACAAAAGAAGAAAGCAAAACTTGTTGGGGAAGTGATCAGTTATGATTTACCTGGCTGGTGAGCACTTTGGGATCACCAGGGGGCTCTATTTCTGTGGTTATATTGCACCTAGCACATGTGCTATCCTCTGCTGCTTGTGGCCTGTGTGTCTAAGTGTGCTCAAACAAATGCAGTAGACTACAAGCAGATTAAGGTGCTTCATAATAGGGTGTAAAGGCTCAACGTGTGTCTAGTGCGGTCAGCAGGACCAGGGAAGTGGTTATTCCTCTGTACTCGGTGTTGGTGAGGCCCGACCTCAAGTGGACCCTTAAGTTTTGGGCACCTCAGTACAAGAAAGACATCGAGGTGCTGGAGCGGGTGCAGAGAAGGGCAACTAGAGTGGTGAAAGGTCTAGAGTACAAGTCCTGTGGCGAGCAGCTGAGGGAACTGGGGCTGTTTAGCCTAGGAAAGAGAAGACTGAGGGGAGACTGCACATCGCTCTCTACAACTGTCTGAAAGAAGAGTGTAATGAGGTGGGTGTTGGTCTCTTGTCCCAAGTAAGTGGTGACAGAACAAGAGAGACAGGCCTGAAGTTGCACTGGGAGAGGGTTAGATTGGATATTAGGAAATATTTTTTCTCTGAAAGGGTCCTCAGGCCTTGTCAGGAGGGCTTGAGTCAACATCCCTGAACAGGTTCAAAAGCCCTATTGATGTGGTATTAGGGAAGATGGTTTAGTGGTGAGTCTGACAGTGGAATTAATAGAGTGGGGTGTATGGTTGGACTTGATGATCTTAAAGGTCTTTTCCAACCTCAGTGATTCTACTGCATGAGTATTTTGTGTTAAGGGCTGGTATAAAGCACTTAAATAATGATAAATGTTTATTAATAGATAGGTCTTTACAGTTTGGTGACCACATTATTAACGCAGTTTCAATATACATGGTGATGAGAACAGCACAAGGGCAGCTGTGCCAAAGCTCAGCATCCTAATGGACCCATCCTATCCCTGGGGATATGTGTCTGTAGTTGTCATCACGCTGAAATGACATCTGCCTTTCTAGGTATAAATCAAGTGGGAAACTTCATGGGCCAAAAGAATTTCAGCTGTGACTTAACTGGCTCAAGCAGCATCACATTGAGGATGAATTAGTTCTCTTCTGCTGTTTCCCTGCTTCCTTACCCAGGATTTTAAATCAACATGGGAGAAATGGTATCTCTTGGTGCCCTCATATCTCCTTTGCAGTTGGAGTCCTTCTTGAACCTTGGGCATTAACATCCTCCTCTGCAGCCAGCCAGTGACAGCAGCAGCTTGTAGTGACTGTGGTATCATTCTTTGGTTTCTTATAGCACAGTGTAATGACTAACTCTGTTACCATATCACTGACACAAAGCATTACTAATTATGATGATTAATGGGTTTAATTTACTTTGAAAGAATAATGTGTGATAATTCCATTGTCAAAGCTGAAAATCTGGAGTTCCAGCTTCAGATCCTGTCAGCATTGTTGTTACAAACCCTTTTGTGTTGGAGAAAAGTCATTGAGAGACGTTGTTTCCCACATACTTTAGAACACAAGTTGCCTAGGGAATTTTCCTACCCTCCAAGAAGGCTGCTTTGCCACCAAAAAGCAGACATTCTGCCTTTTTTTTTATTTCTTGTGCATAAAATTGTCTTTAATGGTGCTTTTATAAACAATAAGAAATGTTTCTGACCTGGTGTGTGGAGGTGGGTTTTTGTTAGTGGTAGATGAGAGAGAGCTCTTCGTTTCTAGGGAATATGAACGGGATTATTTCATTTGAGACTGCTGGCTGGACGGGCCCTGTAGTGCTGCAGGTTTTGTAGAATCAAATTTTTTACACTATCATAGCCTTCAAAGAGTGTTGACGCCCCAGCTAAGCTGATGCAGTCCATCCACACCGTATCTCTGCAGGACAGCCTGGCTGCTTTTACAGTTCCTCCCCATGACCCAGGTTTGTCTGACCATGACTTCCACCTAGCAGACAGCAAGATCTGCGCTCGATGAGCAAGGCAGGAGGGGTCAGATGCAATGCACCATTGTCTCTGATTCAGGAATATTTATGGCTTTAATTGTTGATTTCATTTTCTCTTCCTGTAGGCAAGAAATATTCCCCAGAGGTAAAGCAAGAAAAAAATCCCCATTTCCTCTCCCAGCTGTCATTTTGAGATCTAGCGACTCGGTGCTCGCAGCAGCTATAAATAAACTGCGCTTAAGTCCTAGTGACTGTTATGATTCTAGTGAGTCACCCAATTGACACAGCTTTAATTTGTGTATCTCCGCTTCTTCCCATTACTTACCCCGTATCACACTTGCCTGTGATCTATGCTCGTGCCAGGACTTTGCACCGGACTCTGTGTCTGGTCAAGAAATGGCTCACATGCCCGTGGCACTGCCTTAGTGCTGCAGAAGCACTAATAAATTAATTGCTCTGTGATTGAGGGGAAACTGAGGCAGGGAAAGGTCACTCAAGCCCTCCCAAGTGATTTTTGACAGACAGGAATAGCAGGATGTAGCTCTGTCCCCATAGACACTGCATGCTGCTGTCTGACTTAAATCTTGTCTCATCTGTGCTGCACATGGCAGACGTGTTTGACCTTTCTTCCAAAATCTCCTTTTAAGCTGCTGGCCAGAGCAGTTGCCCTTTCAATATTGATGCACAGCGAGGTCACGGTTGCTTACTCCTGAACCTTGATAGGAAGATGGCATTTTTCAGGTACACCAGAGGAAGGACATCTGAGTTATTTACAGTATTTAGCAAAGAGCTGTCTGAATTAATAATCTTTACAGACAAACCCGAGTCTGATTGAAGCCTGTACTCAGGTTTTCCTGGCTTCCATGAGAGTTGTATGAAGCTTTTACACTGCCAGTCATTGCTGTGCTGAGGCGCTAAATGTGTTTAACTAGGATGTGCTGCTCCCTGCTCCTGTACAGGTGGAGGCTGTACATTAGTAAAGAGCAAAAGGGCGCCTGGAGAGTCAGTGCTTTTGGAGAAAAGCCTCCCATTATGCGTATCCTCAGAACCACGACCCAAGCAGCCTGCCTTGTCCTTGCTGAGCTGTTCAGAGCCAGTGCTGTGTGCAGCTGGGGCACCCCAGAACAGTTCTCCTCGTCTGCGGAGCCCATACTGTGTGACATCCTTGATACCAGCCCGCTGCATGCTGGGCTCTCCGCAGGCCAGTACGACAAGGAGCTCCTGCAGTCTGCTCTAGCCTTTTGCACTCTCCTTCTTTTCCTCTATTTTTTATCCTTGCTTTTGCTTTTGCTTTTGAGAGGGATCTTTGCTAATAGTGTGGGCAGTAGAGAAAGTGGTGCAAGATACTAATGGAACCTAGTGCTTAGCCCACAGTTTTAGGCTGTTCATTCCCCATCTCTCCATCGTATGTCTGAGTTAGGATCTGCGATAGCTGGTGCAACCCACTGCTGGCTGCTGTGTCTGCTTCGCTCCAAGAGCCTTCCTGCTACAGTGCTCACATGTGGACTTCACTCCTGAGCTGACAGTGTTGGGTTAGGTGATAGCACAGCAGCTTTCTGTGGCCATCAGGAAGGGACTGGGGAGCGTGAGGGCAGCTCCGGTGTCTCCACTTCTCATCTCCAAACTAGGACAAACCTTTTCCTTCCCATTTTTATTCTGTTTTTAGGTAAAGTCCCTGAAGTGTTGACAAAGAACAAATATACAGTGCAGAGGAGCCCTAATTTCATTTGAGCTCTTTATAAATGCTCTAATATCCAAGGAGAGATTTTGTGGCAGAAAAGAGAGTGGTGATAAAGAACTCTGTGAGATTTCTTACTGGCTTGGATCTCATTCAGGTATCCATCCCACCTCAAATCATAGAATCACAGAATCATTAGGGATCAGAAGGGACCTCGAAAGATCATCCAGTCCAATTCCCCTGCCACAGCAGGACCACCTAGACCAAGTGGCACAGGAACACAGCCAGGTGGATCTTGAAAATCTCCGAGACAGAGACTCCACAACTCCCCTGGGCAGCTTGTTCTAGTGCTCCAGTACCTTCCCTGGGAAGAACCTGCTGATATTGATAGGGAACCTCCTCTGTTCCAGCTGGCACCCAGTGCCCCTTGTCCTGTCACTAGATGACCTTGACAAGAGCCTGGCTCCATCCTCCTGACACCCACCCCTCACAGATTTATAGACATGAATGAGGTCCCCCCTCAGCTTCCTCTTCTCCAAGCTCAAGAGACCCAGCTCCCTCAGCCTTTCCTCATCAGGGAGATGCTCTACTTCCTTCATCATCTTCATTGCTCTATGCTGGACACCCTCCACCAGCTCTGTGTCTTTCTTGAACTGAGGAGCCCAGAACTGGACACAATAGTACAGATGCGGTCTCATCAGTGCGGAGTAGAGGGGGAGAAGAACCTCCCTTGATCTGCTAATCACAGACCATTCTTACTTGCTCCACTGGAACAGCTATTAGATAATGTTCATGTTTGTACTCCTACCAGAAGGCGTTTTTTAATTACCTGTATGGTTTTATTACATAATGGCACTGTTTGCTCTGTTAGACTATTGGCATCTGCGCAGGAAGCAAACAAACCTCCTGGCATCCATCAAGTTGAGTAATTACACAGAATTTGTTTGCTTTTTTTCCGTTTTCCTGATCGATACTGGCACTGGCTCTGCAGCCTGGGCTCCGAGCCGGAGCTTATCCCGCTGGGAGGAAGGTAAAGGGACAGCAGGAGGTTCTGCCTCTTCTTCTGGTGAGGGTAGAAGGGGAAAGAAGACACTGAACTGAGCAGTTTCCATCCTGAGCAGTAAGAATTTGTGTGCAGAGACAGAATATCTTTGTCTGTGGTAGAATTTAACTGGCAGAGCTCAGTGATGTCTAAGAATTGTGTGGCCCGATCCTCACCATGTGGACTGTATTGGGCACTGCCAGGAGAGTACAATATCACACAGTTTGAGCTGTGTGGTAGTAGAGGTAGTAGAGTCTAGAGCTGTGTTTTCCTAAGGAGAAAGGAAGGTACAGTGAGTTCAGAGAAATGAGGAGGCTGAGCCAGCATGGCAAAGGACCAGGATAATTCATGTGCATGGCAGCTCGTTATCCCTCCTCTCCTAGGCACGAGCACTGCGAATGCCCGGATTCAGGGCATCTGTAGAGACAACTACGAATGGGGCAGCCATAGGAGAGTAGGGGAAAAGCCACATATTCCCCCACTCGGTGTCTGTCATCTCCCCACAATGAGAGCCCTCGGGAAGTGGGACGGGGCCTCACTTGCTGACATGCTGTTGATGTGAAAACTGCTGTGTCTTGGAAAGTCGGAGCAAAGGTTCTTAATTGAATCCAGCAGGCGCAGGAGCCCAGCTTGGGGGCTGATTGGTATTCAGCTCTGGTGCAAAGTGCTTAAGAAAAAACTTATTAATTTCCCCTTCTACAAAGAACAGGAGTGCGACAGTAATCACAGTATCAAGTCATAATAATAAAAAAAACTCCATTGAAAGTAGCTGTTAAGACTCTGGAGGGTTCAGCAGGGGAAGATTGTATTAAGATAAAGTAGATTATAACACCAGTGGACATTAAAGGCTGTCATTGTATGGTAAATCACATCAGGAAGTCACAAAAGCTGCTCTTTACACAGTCAGGGATAGAATACTCTGATATAGCACCTGATTTATTTGCTGCCCCCATTATACCGTCCGTAGCAAACACGCAGAGAAGAGAGGAGAGAGGAGAGTAGGAAGGGACAGACTTGCCAGCTTGACTGGATTCTGAGCTATGATTTTGGGGAAGATGGGTGAGTCTAGGGTGGTGACAAACGCATTCATCCCTCCTGCAGGGTGCTGGGGCTCTGCACACTCACTGCAATGTAGAGGCACGGAGAGACGCTTTCCCCCCATCTCTGCTCTCCTGTGCTGGGAGCAGTGAGCTGAGTAGGGAGGGGCCGGTTTCAAGGGAGCATCCTGTGCTGCCCTTCATAATGGAGGCTCTCAGCTGGGCTCCACCATGATACAGGCTGCAGATGGCAAACAAGAACGATGACTGAACTGAGCGATTCCAGCTGACTTGTAACTCACGGGTCTGCAAAGTGCAGCCTGGATTCAGCCAGGTGCTGAGCTCTGTTGAAAATCCAATGCTGTTGTGAGCACTGGCTCAGTTTGCATGTTCTGCCAGAATCCTCTTGTCCTTCCTGGTACAATCACAGAATCACAGAGTGTTAGGCACTGGAAGGGACTTTGAATGATCATCCAGTCCAGTCCCCCTGCCAGAGCAAGATCCCCTAGATCCAGTCGCACAGGAACAGTCCAGGTAGCTTTGAACCATCGCCAGAGAAGGAGACTCCACAGCCTCTCTGGGCAGCCCCTTCCAGGGCTCTGGCACCCTCAACAGGAAGAAGTTTCTTCTCAGACTGATGTGGAACTTCCGCTGTTCAGTTGATACCCAATGTCCTTTGTCCTATCCTTGGGTGCCATTGAGCAGAGCCTGGCTCCTTCCTCCTGACACCCTCCCTTTCCAGATTGATCAACATTCACAGGGTCGCCCCTCAGGCTCCTTTTTTCCAAGCTCAAGAGACCCAGCTCCCTCAGCCTTTCCTCAGCAGGGAGGTGCTGCACTCCATCATATTTGTGGCTCTGTGCTGGTCTCTGTCAAGCAGCTGGAACTGAAAGGCCCAGAAGCTGAAGAAATGTCAGGGGAAAACGTGTCTCTTGCTTTGCCCCAATGCCTATTTTTCCCAAATATTTAAGCAGATCCATCTTGCTAGTTGCTACAGAGAGCTTGTGAAGTCATGTGAAGCTGCACTCAGAGGGGTCAACATGAGCACACTTCTGTGCTCTACAAATTAAACGGTCCTTGTGACTTTCCTGGCCAGCAACAAAGGAATGGCTGCTCAAGCCACTGAATTTGTATAAAAATGTTATGCCAGTGTAGATAAAATCAGTGAACAGCTCTGAACAATGACTGTGTTTCTGGAAATACTGTTTCCCACCATGGCAGAACCACACCTTGTGTGTATTTGTCCTTCTGCAACTCTGTGCAGTGTGACTGAGCTAGGAAGTTGCACCTGGTTTATACAAAGGAAGCTAAAGAGGTGGCTTGATCACAGCCTTTAAGTACAAGGAAAAGATTTCTGATAATAGAAGGCTCATTAATCTTGCAGACAGTAGCCACAGTGAGATCCAGTGTCTGGAAGCTCCACAGTTGGAGTAAGATTTAAGCAGTGAAATCAGGTGTTGGGTGTGGTGAGAGGCTGCTGGTAATATCCCACAACTCCTTAAAACCTTTCAAAGAGATCAGGATTGTACTCTTTGTTTTCTTGGTGTGTTTCGTTCCTCCAGCCCTTGCCTGTGTTATGATGGTCCCTCCAGTTGTGCCTGGTAGGTGCTTCGACTTGCTGGTGCAGGGACTGGCCTTTCCCCATGTGGAACTACATCTAAGCTTGCAGCTAGTGTGGCTCCTCCAGTGCAGTCACAGGGTGTCCCTGAGTGGATTCTGGCTGTTCATGAGGGCTGTTTCTCACTCAGTGTTAGCAACTGAACCACAGGGAAGCTTTGAGTCAAGATCCTGGGGCAAGGAGACAGAAGTTGTAACCAAGAACTAGCTGAACAGACCTGGACAGGCAAGAGAGCTGGGCAGAGAGAAATTTCATGAGAGACAGC
>VZRI01007252.1:559254-580164 GCA_013397515.1 Upupa epops
TTGGACTGGATGATCTTTCGAGGTCCCTTCCGATCCCTAATGATTCTAGGATTCTCTGATTCTAGCAGCAGGGTTCCCAGGTGGCCTGGAAGGCCAATGGCATCCTGGCTTGTGCCAGTGTGTGTCCAGCAGGACTAGGGACATAATGAGGGCACTGATGAGGCCTCCTCTCAAGTACTTCAGGCAGTTTTGGGCCCCATACTTCAAGAAAGATATTGAGGTGCTGGAGTAGGTCCAGAGGACCAATGAGGCTGGGGAAGGGGCTAGAGGGAAAGTCTTATGAGGACAGGCTGAGGGAGCTGGGGTTGTTTAGCCTGGATAAGGGGACACTCAGAGAGAAACTTACCACTTTCTATAACTACCTGAAGGGAAATTATAGACAGGTCGGGTTGGGCTCTTCTCCCCTATAACCAGTGATAGGACAAGAGGGCAGGGGCTGAAGCTGCCAGGGGAGGGTTAGGTTGGATGTTAGGAAGCCCTTCCTTACAGAAAGGGTGATCAGATGCTGGAATGGACTGCCCAGGGCAGTGGTGGTGTCCCAGACTGACTGGCTGTGGCACTTAGTGCCCTGGTCTGACCACTGGGGTGATGTTAGGTCATGGGCTGGACTTGATGATCTCAGAGATCTTTTCCAGCCTCAGTAATTCTGTGATTCTGTGTCCAGGAGTGGTTGTTCTGGAGTTTCTCCAACAAAACTGACAAACTGTCTCTTTGGGATCTGCTTCATGTAAGCTATTTCCCATGCACTTTTCTGGACATGCTGTCTCGTTCCTTCGAGGGATTCCTCCATGATTTTCCCAGGGCATTTCCCTGTGGATCTTGTGCCAGACGTGCATTCCTCACATGCTGGGAAGTACAACATACCAGCCTGAAGCTGCATGTACAAATAGACTGGCGAGGCGGTATGTTTGAGGCCTTAGTTCAATCATCTCCTCTTGTCAGAAGCCTAATGAGCTGTGTTATTGAATGGCTCGACATCGTTACCTTGTGCTGGTGACGAACATGGCCAGCGGGCAAAGAGGAGCTGAGCTTCCCAATTGCATCGATTTCTTCCGTGCTCACCAATTCTGGATAGCAGTGCTGCCAAGGAGTCGGTTTGTCACTTCAGTGCCTGCACAGAGCCTCATTCCACCTCATCACCAAGGGTGACCCACAAAATCCCTGTGAATTAGGCAGAGGAGGGAGCTCAGATCCAGATTTCAGGGGAGAACATGCTGTGTGTACTGTGAATTCAGCCAAAGAACTCTGAGTTGGGGAGTTTCTCTGAGGATGCTTCCCTTGTTCTTGTGTTCGAGCCTGGGTTATTGCTATGATCCCACCTGTGACAGTACATGAAATCCCAAAGGACAGGTTCCTGCTCTATTAGATACTCACAGACGTTGTTGCTTCCCCAGGGAGTGTGTGGTGGAGCTAGGTAAGATGGGCAGTGGATGAGTGGAGAAACAGAGCCATGCGCTGACTTACTTGTCCATTTCATCTCACCATGGTTGTCCGGAGGGGGGTTGTTCCAGCTCAGTTGTTGCCCATTATGTTGTTAAGCCCCAGTTCACTGCTCACATGTCTGAGTGCCGGGGCTGGCTGTAAGGAACTGACTGGGGACCAGAGTAACAGTGAAGCAGGTACCTGTTCATTGCTGCTCTCCTCAGAAATAGCTGCTATCCCAGGGAAAGGAGACATCAGATCCTGTTCAGGGGGCAGAATCACAGAACCACAGAATCATTATGGTTGGAAAAGACCTTTCTGATAATTGAATCCAACTTGCTCTGCAAAGTTTACCCTTAAATCATATCCCTCAACACCCATCTAAATGATCCTTGAATGCTTCCAGGGATGGTGACTCTACCCCCAACCTGAGCAGCCTGTTCCAGTGCCTGACCACTGTGAGAAGGTTTTTCCTACTGCCAAGTCTAACTCTCCCCTGTTGTAGTTTGAACCCATTCCCTCTTGTTTGACCACTAATTGACTGCGAGAAAAGACCAGCACCAACCTCTCCACAATGTCCTTTCAGGTAGTTGTAGAGACCAATGGGGTCTGAGGGTATGAGTTAGCAGAAAAACAAACTAGGGAAAGTTGGCCTCGTCACTGGAGTATCAAGGTATTGGTGAGACCTATTCCTGCTGCTCAGAGGGAAGGAGGTAGCGCCCAAGGGCAGTTTTGATTTAGGAGAAGGGAAGAGGAAATAACCGTGGTATGAGACACAGATAACACAATTACGGTGATATAAACCTAACAACAGGCACATTCTCTGTGACAGAATGAGGCTAAGCTGGGTCTGCAGCGTGGCAGAGTGGTACCTGGCTTTCCATCTGCCTCCCTTGCCTCATAGTGGGGTGTGCTGGAGGGAGCTGGAGCACCGGCAAGGGGTGACAGGGCTATGAAGGAAATAAATGTACCTGCCCAGAGTGCTGCCCCCGGGACCGGCTGGCTATTAATAACAGTAATAACATATGCCAGCGCAGGGAAGGAGTGTCTTTGGTAAAGTGTGGATCACTGCTGCTATCTGGGTTAGAAACAAATTGGAAAAATATCCTGCTTTCATTGTTTTATAACGCACACTAATGCTGCTTCTGTAGTTTTGATTGCTTCCTATTTTGCCTGTTTGGTTCTACCAGGGAAGCTGGGGTGCTGCATGAGGGAGGGTGTTCAGCAGTACTACACAGTCCTAACTGGACCAGTCAGAAGAGGACAGTCCCAAAAGCGAGCTGCTCTGGAATCTTATCCACTGGGATGTGTCATGGTCAGCTTGTCCTCCCTCTGCCCCAGATTCTCCGCAAATGGAATAATTTGGAATGCAGCCCAAATCCCACTGGAGCAATTGGGATGCAGATGGTGAGGCAAGCTGAAGGTGATTTCCTCCTCCCCTTCTGCCAAACCGAACAGTGAAAGTATAAAGAGAAAAGCCTTCTTTGTTCAAAGGGAGAAGGAGCAGGGAAAGACAGGATTCAAACAGTTCTTGGAGCTAAGTCACTTCTGCAGTGAGCTGTCTGCAGACGAAGGGATGTCCATTCATGGCATTAAAGCAGGAGTGGAGGCAGTGCAGAGACTCAGCAGTGAGAAAGGATCATCCTGAGCAGAGATCAAAGGTTGCTCTGAAGGAGCTAACCTGGGAAATGTCTAAGTCCTGTAGCTTCAACAGCTTTTATTAAGGAAAGCAGTTTTGTTGTTCTCATAAACTGTACTTAGCAAAGCCTCCTTGCACTGAATCATTTATTTTTCCACAGGGAAAGATGCTGTGAGTGTAGATTTGTTATGGAGAGAGCTGCTATGTGGTTGCTCGCACTGACTGAACAAGAGCGTACCTTGCTGTTCCCTGCTGCAGTGAGTTTCTCTAAAGGTGGCTAACCTCCAGTCCCTGCAGGTGTTCTCTTTGAGCAGACAGGGTAGGATTCAGCCTGGCTTCCAAGGCCCCAGTTACAGTGCACACTGGGCCAGAACTTGTGGAGGCTGTGCAGAGCTGCAAAGGCTGCTCATACAGCTGTGCTAGTGCCACAGCTTACAAGATCTGTGAGAGCCTGGGTTTAGAGAGGTCACTGTACAGCAGGGCTCAATGCCAAAGTTATTTGTTCTCAAGTTTCTGTGAATGGGGGAGTTCTGATCAGCCTGGGCATATGAAACAGAGCAGTCCCAGAGCAAAGCAGTCCCCAGTCCAGAGCAGGCAGGAGAGCAGCCCCCACCTCAGCACAGCTACCAGTGAGGTGTCTAATAACCCTAAGCATGTCACAGTGCTGGTTGCTGGGGCACTTTGGCTCTCTTACATGTGAACAGTGCCTTCAATAGTACATTATGTGTGTGACATGTCAAAGAGAATGCCTGGCAACTCCTTACCATTTCAGTTCTCTGCTTTTTCTCACTGTGCTGAGCACCTACGTGGAACTGATAGGGTCCCCTTGCCTACGTTATCTACGTGGTCATCTGGAAATGACAGCAAGAGACAAAGAAGAGGGAGTTTTCCTTTTTGCTGGGGCTGAGACACAAGGCTCTGTGTGTGCTTTTCTCTCTTTTTTTATTAATGAGATTCACAATGAAAGGAGGAAAAGCAAATTTAATTATAAAGCCGTGTCTTCCTCCCCTCTCTGTCTTTCAGGGCTGGGAAGTACAATCATCTCTCCTTTGATGCAAGAATGAATTCAGCAGCATACATTGTTAAATTATTATTTATTTAAAATGAAAGGAAATTACTTTCGGTTCAGTGACAGCTTCTAGCCCAGTGAGAGCAGCAAGGGGACACAATAAAGCAGCAGCACTTTAGCAAGCAGCACTGCATACAGGTGTGTGTGTGCATGTGCATAGCTGATACAGGAGTTGGGGCAACTGCTCCCAAGGGTTGCACGCTTCCCCAGACATGAGTTCCCTCCTGCTAGCACACAGCTGGAACAAAAGCAGAAAAAGAGACCTTGTTTAACCCTCCACAGCCCTCTTTACATGCTGAGTTGTACCATTATGACACCTACACCCTGTAAAGTGATCCCCTGTACTGTGAGACTCCAATTCACAGCTAAGGAAAGAGAAGCAATAACAAGCTCAAGGCCAGGCTGTAGATAAGTGAAAGAGCCAGGAGCAAAATTCAGTGGGCACAGCCCACCACAGTGAGCAACTGCACAGTCCTCATCTTCAGGACAAGCTGAGAATATCAGCTGGGGACAGCTGAGAACATCTAGGACAGGGACAAGCTTCTTTGTCCGCCTTTGCACCTCGTGTAGCACAGGGGAGTCTTGTCTCACTGGCTAATGCTGCTGCCACAGTGCAAAGAGCAGTATTGCACCAAAACAATCCCACTCTTGTTTGTCAGAGCATCACACTTGAGGGCCAGCCCAGGGCTGAGGGAAGGGTAGATAAGTGCTGCACTTCTCATGACACATCATTTCATTTTGTGGTTGGGAGCCAGACTCCCCCATGTGCTTGCAGTGTTAAGAGGGAGGACAGGGCCATTCAGCCTTCAGCACCTCTGCCTCATTCTCTTTTCTGTGAGGTGTGAAGAGCCTGGGACTTTGTGTGAGGCCTTAATGAGGAACAAGGAAAGGTTGACATGAAAAAGAAAAGATTCCTTTATGATCTGTGTGATAGGTGGAGCAACAAATGGATAATAAAAGGGTTGGAGACTGGAGGCAAATCGTCCCCTTAGATTAAGAGAAATTAAGTCCTTTGGGGAATGTGTAATGTATGAGGCTTCATCACTCTTCTTGGGAGAAGCGGTGAGTGATCCCTGAGATAAAAGGATCATAAACTCAAATGGCTTTGCATGGTCCGTGTGACTCAGACAGCACCAGAGAACCTGCTGGGGGTAAGCCGATAGACCTCAGCCTGCCTTGTGCTTTAAGAGCAGTTCCTGTGGCACTGGAAATCATACTGTTCCCATAGTTCTCAGGGCAGGTGGACACATTCTGTCTGCTTAGATGCCCTAGCCGGGCCAATGTCTTCTGGAGGCAAGACAGGTATCAGAAATAAACTCATGTCAGGCAGTCTCTACCCCCTCCCTCACAGTCCCAGGTACTCACTCTGCCCCTGTCCAGTCTTCTGGCTGCTCTGGCTCATGCCCACCTCTGCTTTCTTCCATGGAGGCTCTTCCTGACCCCCTTCCCCATCTCCCTTGTACCGACTGCACCTCACCTGCCTTGTGATGCCCAAACACATTTTCTGCCTCTACTTCCAGCTTCTGAATCACTTCAGGCGTTTATTTCTTTCTTTCTCTAAATCTTGATCTGATTTATACTGCCCGAGAGGTCCTTGTTAGGACCTCCATCTATCCTGAGCTCTGGGAGCACATTCTTAACCTGCAATCAGCACGACTCAAACCAGCATTGGTGTCTGTCTGTGGAGCAAAAAAGAAATAATGTGCTTTGTTCTGCTCCCTATTCCACAGTAAATTGCTTTTCTTTCCTCCAACAGCAGATGCTTGCTTCTTTTGGGTAACTCTCTCCCTGGTGTCTAGCACAAATTTAGGCGAAATCACATTCTCCAGTGTTTTTATGGAGTTTGGGAATGGAGAAAAGTCGTGTTACAGGGGAGTTTGGCATCTCTCTTATTATTGAGTTGTAGATCAAACAGACAGTGTATGCTCGCATACTCGTCGTGGCACCACACAAGGGGTTCTGTCTGTTACTGTGTGCAGCTCTGAGTTTCCCTTCTCTATTCCTGCCAGCCCTATAGATTTCAGACTCACCTCTGTGTGTCCCCCCTTGCCTTTGTGTGTGCTTAGCCATCCTACACTCCTTCTTCTGCACATGGGCAGGTAGATGGGCCTTGGCTAAGTACCTGGTGTGCTCTTGTGACTTGGTAGATGCTGCTGTCCCTGTTGGTCTGAGCACATGTATCCATGTGCCTGCACTTCGCAGAGGAGTGGGTTAGCTCCTGCCAAGGAGTCAACATGAGGTCAGAGTACAGCCTCCAGTGCTGCACAGCGAAACACTGCAGCTTGCTTTGTATTTCTTCAAGTACAGGGCATCGCCTTCCTCCTCTGTAGTGGAGCTGAACTTGATTCCTCTGCCAGTAGCAGCTCCATGGAATCAAAACCATGGCATCATCATATCTGGAAGTGATTAATACCAACCACAAAGGGAATGGGAAAGCAATTTCTGAGTGCTGCAGGAACGGCTGACACCAGCTAGCCCTGCTCAGCTGTGTGAGGCACCGTCATCTCTGGTGTTAAAGCAGGACCACCTGAACCGCTACAGACACAGCAAAAAACTGTCTGTCATCTTGTTTCTATTCTCTGACTCTGAAGTTCTGAGCAATCCTGGGTGGATTTTCCACTCAGGCTCACTCCCACTGTCTCCATCTCATTCCTTTGTTTCTCCTTCTGCCTCTACAAAGGTGTCACCATGATGAAGCTCTTGATGGATTCCGGGGTGACTCCCACCCGGTGGTGATGGATTGCTGCTCTCTCTGCGGCACGCTCCAGCTGTCTCTGCAGTTCAGTCTGCTTGTCTGACAGGGCCCATAAATCACTCTTGGAAGGTGAGGTGCTCCGAGAGCTCTGGCCCTTTTCTGATGTGCTGGTGTCACGTAGCCTCAAAGATGCTGCCTGCACGTGGACAGTGGTGCATTGGGGTGGATACGGATCTCAGATCTTGACTGCTGGGCTCTCATATGCCCCTTCTTGGGTTTGAAGATGCTGCCTTAGAAGGGCTGGGAACATGCTGTTTCTCCTCCCGCTGTTTCCCTTCAGTGCAAGCAGTGCTTCACAGAATCCAAAAAGGAAGGAGCTGTGATCTGAAAAAAACTTGAGTGGAGAACTGGGACAGTAGATGATAAGGAGGTGGGGAAGATGCACCATGCAGGCTGCTGCAGAGCACCCTCACAGAAGATGTAAAGTAGGGGAAGGGAAGAATTTGAATATTGCTGCTATTTCTTGGTTAGTCCTCCTTTGCCTTTCGTTCTGTGGAGCAGAAACAGCTATTCTGCTTCTCCGTTCTGCTAATAGAAGCAGCAGAAGGGCAGAGGAAAGAAAGCAGGAATCCCAGCAAGAGAGGTGAGTGAGGCTGCACATTCCAGGATACAGGAGATGATTCCTGGATCATCTCATGTGCCTAGGAATTTGCCAAAGTTATCCTTGGGAGCCTGTGCAGCAGCAGTGCTCCATCCTCTTGATGCAGTGGGGTATAGCACAGGCATCCTCAGTCACTCCCGTGAGGTGTCCAAACATCTTCTATCAAGATCCTGTAGTTGGAAAATTGACATGGAAATTCCCTGGTTTCTTTACCCCTGGGCCTCGTCAGGGTAATGGCAGCCTCACAGGTCTCTGTAGCTGCCACACCAGTAGTAACTTTGTGAACCTTGAGTACTGGGGGGCAGTTCTGGGCCCCTCGCTTCAAAAAACAGAATGAGGTATTGGAGTGGGTCCAGAGGAGTAACGAGGTTGGGGAAGGGGCTAAAGGGAAAGTCTTATGAAGACAGGCTGAGGGAGTTGGGGGTGTTTAGCCTGGAGAAGGGGAGACTCAGGGAGGAACTTACCACTCTCTATAACTCCCTGAAGGGAGGTTGAAGTCAGGTGGGGGTCAGGCTCTTCTCCCAGGCAACCAGGACAAGAGGGCAGGGGCTGAAGCTGCCATGGGAGGGTTAGGTTGGCTGTTAGGAAGCCCTTCCTCACAGAAAGGGTGCTCAGAGCCTGGACTGGACTGCCCAGGGCAGTGATGGAGTCCCCATCCCTGGAGATGTTGAAGGACAACCTGTCAGTGGCCCTTAGTGCCCTGGTCTGTCTGATGGGTTGATGTTAGGTGCTGGACTGCGCTGGATGAGCTCAGAGGGCTTTTCCAGCCTCAATAATTCTGTGAACCTCTCGAGTGGTCCCCAGCAACTGGGGGCCACCCTTTTCCACAGGGTGGCAGCAACAAGCTTCCATTCCCCACGCTGAGCGCTCCCACTTGGGTGCTTCTCAAAGGTTGAAAGTGGAATGAAATCTGAAAAGAGAAATGTTTCTCGGAGGAGACATGGAATTTGCATGTGCTCCATGTGGACAGCACACATCCCCCGGTGCTGCACCAGCAGGCAGAGCTTTATGTAGGATGTTCCTGCTTCTTCCCAATGCAGCGTGAACGTTGCCTTCCACGTTAACCCTACCGTTTCATCCCCACTCCGCGCAGAAAACCTTGTGGGTGGGAGAGTGAAAACGAGATTTTCTTTCTCAGAGGCTGTGAGATGCCAGATGAAATTTTTATTATGATGGGCTTTATTTTTGTGTCCGGGTTGGAAATGATGGTGAAAATTCTCAACAAAAATACCTCATGCATATTCAACGGCAGTGCCAGCAACACTTTGCAGTCATGGATTATTTATATACGAAATAACCAAAGCTTCATAAATAATAAAATAGCAGCAATCTCCACTGTGTTTTATGTTCCCCATAGCCAGCATGGGGGTGGGGAGGATGTGTCTTTGTAGCCCATTTACATGCTCTGTCAGCCCCTTGCTGGCTGGGAATGGTGGGGAAGACAGGTAGCAGGTGAAGGGACTGGAGGTGTGGATGGGCATCTTTGCTCCAGTGCTTGTGGGTGCATCTGGCTGCAGAGGACTTGTGGGGTAGCATGGATTCACAGGATCACAGAATCACTGAGGCTGGAAAAGCCCTCTGAGTTCATCCAGCCCAGCCCATGACCTAACATCACCACATCAGCCAGATCAGGGCACCAAGTGCCACATCCATTCTTTCCTTAAGCACCTCCAGAGATGAGGACTCCACCACCTCCCTAAGCAGTCCAGGCTCTGATCCCCCTTTCCATGAGGAAGTGCTTGGGGGCAGAAGTAGGAGTATGTGCAGAGGGACTGCAGCAAGAAGATAAAAGTTTCAGGCAGGGCCTGTTGCTTGTGGGCAAGAAGATCAAGCTCTTGGCTACCTTTGGCTTGGTGTAGCTTGACAGCAGTTGTCTATATGACCATAAACATATGGGATATCCCATCGAGGAATATCTCATATCCCATGATGAACTGCACTCATGAGACCACACCTTGAATAGTGGGTCCAGTTTTGGACACCACAGTGCAAGAAGGACATTAAGGTGCAGGAGATGGCCCAGAGAAGGGCATCGAGCCTGGTGAGAGGTCTGGAAAACAGGGCCTTTGAGGAACAGCTGAGGAAACTGGAGTTATTTAGTCTAGAGAAGAGAAGGCTGAGAGGAGACCTTATTGCTCTCTACAGCTACCTAAAAGGAAGCTGTAATGAGGTTGTTCTGGTCTCTTCTCCCAAATTACTAATGGCAGGATGAGAGGAAATGGCCTCAAGTTGCATCAGGGGAGGGTTAGATTGGATCTTAGGAAGAAGCTCTTTCCTGAGGAAGTGGGTGGGCACTGGAACAGGCTGCCCAGGGAGGTGGTGAAGTTGCCATCTCTGGAGGTGTTTAAAAGGCGAGTAGCTAGAGCACTTGAGGCCATGATCTAGGGGTTGGGGAGATGTTGGGTTGAGGGCTGGACTTGGTCATCCTGGAGGTCTTTTCCAGCTATGAAGATTCTACGATTCTGTCATTAATAGCAGGACATGGAGTTGATTAAGGAAAGGAAGCTCTCCCTTCTCAGATTGGTCCCTAAATTATCCATGCTTTGTTGTTTCCGATCATCCTGAAAGCCCCATGTTGGTGGAACCTCTTGGGAAAGGCTCAGGTTTGCCTATGTGTGTCTGGGTAAAGGACTTTTCTTCTAGCCAGAGCAGCCTCCTCAATTTGAGGTAAACCTGTGCTTTAATTCCTAGGACAAATCTCTCTCCTTCCTATTTCCCAGCTGAACAATTGCAGGTGCTGTGCAGCTTGTTGTACAAGAAAGGTGATTCTGGGGTTTGTTGAACAAAATTCCTCTCCTCCAGCCTAGTGATAAAAAGGTGGGGTAAGACTTAAAAGCTCTTTCCTTATCACCAGACAGCTGTGTAAGCACCTAATCTTAGCAGACTCCACTGCTTTCAGGAGAAAGGTTCTGCCCACATTCCCTTGCCAGGTTCTCAACAAGGAGTGAACCGCCCTCCAGTGCCCATGGGCTTCCCTCCTTTTCCTGAAGGCTTATGCGGATGTCCCTCTCCCTGCTGCTCCCACTGGGAAGCCCTAAATGCCAAATCAGTAGAAGTATCATCGGTTGCTCTGAGCGATGATTCATCACTCCGGTTTGGTGGCAGCATATTTATCCCCCCACCAGCCCACCCGGCAAGAGAAAAGAGATAAATTGCTGTCATCTCTTTTTATGGAACATATAATCAGGTGGTAACATGGAGAGTTGCCTCGGATCAAAGTCATTCTGGATGAATTATTCATTTGCTTAAAATGTCTTCAAAAGAAAGGGAAATTGTCTCCTTGGTGCAGTGTCTCTTCCTGGCATCGCTGCAGCTGGGCATCGCGTGAAGAGTCCTGATCCAATGCGTGGCATGAAGTGTGGACACTTCCTCACCTGGGTTCCAGGACCTGCTGCAGCCTTGTGGTGACTGACATAGCCCTTCCACACTGCTCCCAGGGAAGAAGATGTATCTCCCTGCTCAAGGTTTGGGAGCAGGCTCAGTTGATTCTCAGCATCCTCTCGAGAGGTTGTCAAAGGGGCTTTGAGTTGCTGCGGGGTCCACTGCAGGGCCCTCACTGAAGACTTTTTGCTTTTATCCTTTTAGGAAGATGTGTCCCATGTTCCCTCCACAGTGAAAAACTCCTCACAGTGCACTCCAGAAGGTTCTCAGAGAAAAAAGTCTGAGGTGACCTCTTCTGAAAGAGCTTCAGAAGCAGTCTAACCAAGACTGTGCCACACTCCTGCAGGAGCAGGGAATCAAGGCTTTTTAGAATTTGTCTGGTGTCAGGAGGATGGGTGGGTGTCAGGAGGATGGAGCCAGGCTCTGCTCAAGGTCATCTGGTGCTAGGACAGGGGGCACTGGGTGCCAGCTGGAACAGAGGAGGTTCCTTATCAATATCAGCAGGGACTTCTTCCCAGGGAGGGTACCGGAGCACTGGACCAGGCTGCCCAGGGGGGTTGTGGAGTCTCCTTCTCTGGAGACATTCCAGACCCACCTGGCTGTGTTCCTGTGTGACTTGGTCTGGGTGATCCTGCTGTGGCAGGGGGATCGGACTGGATGATCTTTCAAGGTCCCTTCCCATCCCTGATGATTCTATGATTCCTAGGCTGCATGAAAGACTCCAATGCCCTCGCTTTGGATTCCTCAGCTGGAACTGAATGAAGCTTTGACTATTATATAGTAAAAGCTTTTTGAAGAAGGACAAGTTTTCTCTGCCAGTCTTGGAAGGTTATCTGGCTGCTTGAAAGCCTGTCTGAGGCTTCTGAGCCACTGGAGCAGAATTAGACATCTCCCACAGAACAGGCTTTCAACTAAGTTCTACTCCTCTTGCCAAGAATTTCACCCAAGACTCTTCCTCAGTATTTTTAGCATTTTGGTGAAAGACTGGGGGTTTCACCCATGGGCAAATGGCTTTTGAAACTTTCCTGAAAAACGCTGGTAATTGAAATGTACGGATTTTTCACGATGCTGCAGTAGTCTGCATCTTGTTATTTGGAATAAAATCAGCTTTTTCATTTTTACCAAACCAGGCCATTTCAGGCTAAGACATGATTTTGTTTGTGTGTTAAAAAATAGTGATAATGATTCTGAGAGAAGCTTTGAGAGAAGTGAAAATCAGCCTTTCCATTTCCCAAGTCTTCACAATGGTGAAGAAAAAGGCTCTTGAGACAGAGAAAATTCCCCAGTATCTGCTTTCTCCATATAACCAATTTGATGCTCATCTTTTTCCAGAGGACATAATTGGGAAGCACCAGTTGCTGAGAAGGAGAAAGATTCCTTACCTGCATCACTGGAGAAGGATTTGGAAACGAACCTCAGCGTATTGCAGTGGTATTCAGGTAGGAGACAGTGTTCCTAGGATTGCATCATGGTTTGGTCTGTACTGTTGTGGAAGAACTGTCAGTTCTGCCTGTGTAACACCCTTGTGCACTCAGAGCTACCCTTGCCTATCTGTCTCCCTGCGGCTTCTCTTTCCATGTTCATCAACACACATAGACCATGGCAGAGGAGTCTGCCAGTATCTAGAGCTACGAGTTTGTGTGTCCATGCGATGACAGTGCTGGCAGGATATCTGGATGGTCCTCAGCTGAAACATTTAGTTCAGAGCAGTAAGATATTTATCTCAGATCCATCAGGAACATTTGGAAAGGTCTCTCATACTTGTTTTGATGCCCTCTTTGGTCATTGTCAGCCAGCCATCACGTTGCTTGATGTACTTCATGTCACCTTGCAGCACTTATTATTTAATAATGAGAACTTTCTGTTGCATGATCTCAATGTGTGTGAGGCAAAGAAACCCTCTGCTGCAAGGGAATTACAAAACAAGCATCTTTCATCACTGCTTTATGAGTGGGAAAATTAAGGCAAGAAAGGTTACACCAAATACATGCGAGAAATCTGTGTACAGTCCCCTGACAGAAATGCTACAGTCATCCCTCCCTCTCCACATTCTGAAGATAAAGGAAGCAGTTATTGATGAAAAGTCTGCCTTTTAATGGCCGTTTCCTCTCTATTGATTCTATGATTCTATTGCTCTTTGGGGATGGGGGTATATTTTTATTTGCTTTCCACTCATTTACCCTCCCTCTAAGTCCAATAACAGAAAAAATTGAAAAATTGAAATTGCTTTCTGCTCAGAACAAGGCTGTGTCTGAGCTCCACTCTGTCCCAGGGAACTAGGGCAGTTCCCCTTTGCCATACAGGTAATTCAATTTACAAGGAGTTTGCAAGATAATGGTGAATGAAGCATGAGCTTGTTAGGTCCATGGAGAAATTAGTTCTCAACAGAACACTTCTGAAAGAAGTAGGGAAGGAAAAATGAGCAAAATGAAATGAGCGGGCTTCTAAACACATTAAGCTGGGCTTCCCGACTTCAGTGTTTGGAGCTGTTTCTGCTATAAATTGTATTGATTAGGAAACTTATTGGAGCTACCTGCTGCTATCAATTACCTTCCACTTATTGCTTTCTTCACCTGCTGTGCAGTCAATAGCGTGACAGAACTGGAGGCCTAAGTCTCTTAAGCTAGAGCTCATGAGGAACAGAAAGAAACAGAAGAAACTACTTTCTGCTACTGCTGTTTCCTACTGGAAGGGGAAACAACCCACATGGCTCCTACAGGAGGGCTTTCTCTGGTGTCTGGAGTTGCAGTGGAAGAAGCTTATGGAACATGATAAATCCTACAAAACACTACTGCCTTAGGTGATGGGCAGTTATCAGCGGGTGGTCCTATGGTAGAGTTGCCAGTCCTGTCCTGTGCAGAATATCTGAGCCTGGATGCAGCCGCCAGAGCCTCACGCTGCAGACAGAGCAGACAGAGGGATTGTCAGGTAATGAAATGACGATGTGAAAGGGATGGGGCGGAAGAGTCTTAGGACAGTGCAGTCGTCCTTGTTTCCCATCCAGTGCTGCAGTGACTCTGGTGAATTAGGGGAAGCCTGATCTAACCCTGTTCATTTTATAGTAAAAAGGAGGGGAAAGCAGTAGAACTGCAAGACCATGAATGTCAGCAGCCTTTCTGCTCCTCTGGAGTCTCTTTATAACTTGCTTTTATACCCTGCAGCCTGTGATTCGTGACCCTTCAGGCTCTCTGATGGTGAAGGAAATGATTGATTGTTCTTGCTGATTCCTTATATAGATCTATCTATACATAAATATAAAAAATAAAGTCTAGCTCCTCTTTTCTAAACTCAAACCTCCAGAATTAGAGCAGCCCACAGGATTTTCTTGGCCACAATCCAATAAAATAAATGGAAATGAACAACTGAGTTGTTGAAAAGGCTTTGAAAATCTCAGCCTAAGTCCTTAAAAGTCCATTTACTTTCTCACTGCTGTGACTTCAGGTCAGCTTGGGCTCTTGACTTCACTAACTGCTTTGAAACGGCCTTGAATTTCTCATCTCTTTTATCCTGTGGGATTTTTCTTTCTTTGCTTTTTTCTCTGACTCTTCATAAATCCCTCTTTGTTTTCCCCTTCCTGCACAAAACCAGCCAGTGAGAGGAGCAGGGCAGGGGCAATGTGATGGTGTGCCCAGTTCAGCATCCTGCCCCCGGCAAGCCCCGCAGCCGCATCTCCTCAGGCTGCTCGAAGTTCCTGCGTGCTAAGCAAAATTGTGCTGGACAGCAGATGCTGAAAGAAGCCTAGATGTAACCTGGATGTTATAGGAGAGTGTTGGGAACCCCTCAAGGCCTTGAAGTGTGACATCAACTGGTTCGGTCCCACCATTGCCATGTGGTGTGGGGGATCAATTGAGGAGCCAGTGATTCTGCTCAAGTGTTGCCCGTGGCTCTGGTATTTACTGTGAACCCACCATTACTTCATCCTCTTTTTGCAACCCTGGAGAAAAAGGTGCCACAAGCTAGTTTATTGTGTTCAGAAGTCAGTTCTGCTCTTTCACAGCCACAGTGAAAAGCTTGAACCTTTGACCCAGGGTTAGGGTCAAACTGACCTAAGCACTCAGAAGGCAGAAAGCAAAAGAGAACGCTTATTTACCCAAGTATCCTGTTTGATAAGTGGTGTAGTTTGAAAAGAGTCCAAACTTTCAAAGTGTTGGATTTGGTGCTTTTATGCTAAAAGAGCATTTTATTTTGAAGCTAGAGAGACCCTTGGGTCAGTGCCTTGACACTACAGGTGACTGATGGCCAGAGTCTGTCAACGGGAGTGGACTTCCTGATTTTGGCCCTTCTTCTCCTGTCTCTTGTAAGACAGAGAGCTCTGCTGCAAAGGCTCTTGTGTTGTTTTCTACTGAGGAGATGGCTGCATTGTATTTACTTTGATAAAGAGAGTTTGTAGCATGACAAGCTGAACTTTCACTGTGTGGAAAGGAGGTGTTATTCAGTATGCAAATAAAAAGGGGCCAGTCTTATTCGGGGGTGGCAGGAATTTGTATTCTCTTGTTAGAGTTCAGTATGATCTTCTTAATTTGATAATGTACATGCAAGTGCTATATTTCTGCTTAAAACTGTGGCAAATTCACCCCTAGACATCTCACAGTAGCTGAGCAGTAGCTCAGCTTCACATCTCTGCATCTTGAAAAGTCATTGTGACAAAGTTGAACTCAGGGCTGCCTGGTCCCAAATGAATCACTCTTCATACATGAGCAGAAGGAATTTGTTAGGTCATAGAACCACGGAATGTGTTAGGTTGGAAAGGACTGCCAAAGGTTATCTAGTTCAACTGCCCCGCAACAAGGAGGGACATCTGCAACTAGAACAGAGTCCCAGCCAGCCTCACCTTGAATCATAGAATCATTAAGGATCAGAAGGGACCTCAAAAGATCACCTTGTCCAATTCCTCTGCCACAGCAGGACCACCTAGACCAAGTCACATAGGGACACATCCAGGATCTGGAACATCTCCAGAGAAGGAGACTCCACAACCCCCCTGGGCAGCCTGGTCCAAGGCTCCAGTACCCTCCCTGGGAAGAAGGTCCTGCTGATATTGATAGGGAACCTCCTCTGTTCCAGCTGGCACCCAGTGCCCCTTGTCTGTCACCAGATGACCTTGAGAAGAGCCTGGCTCCATCCTCCTGACACCCACCCCTCACAGATTTATAGACATGAATGAGGTCCCCCCTCAGCTTCCTCTTCTCCAAGCTCAAGAGACCCAGTCCCTCAGCCTTTCCTCATCAGGGAGCTGCTCTACTTCCGTCATCATCTTCACTGCTCTGTGCTGGACACCCTCCAGCAGCTCTGTGTCCTTCTGGAACTGAGGGGCCCAGGACTGGACACAGTACTCCAGATGTGCTCTCACTAGTGCACAGTAGAGGGGGAAAAGTTGGTTCCAGAACCTGAACGTGGGCCTCCAGAACGGGGCCTCCACCGCTTCTCTTGGCAGTCTGTTCCAGGGACTCCCCACCCTTGGATTAAAGAACTCACCTTAAGGTGCTTTAGGAGCCAGACACAGGTTCGGACTGTGACACAGATCAGCATCTCTGAATCTGCCTGTCCAAGGGCAGTGAAATGCTCGTTGATGAATACGGTGGCACATTCACTTGTCTTCTGCCAGTTCATTTGCCTGGGGTGTATATCTCTCAACTGCTACAATAAAATTGTGAAGCTTGTAACAGGCCCTGAAATCACAGTCCTTTGACCTTCTCCATATTCTGTTTGGATTCACTCCTTCTGCCAATTTAGCCATGCAGCCAGAAAGTAAATAAATGCTCCCCCCCGGCAGGTGAGGAAAGGTTAGATTTGCATAAAATGGCCAGTGTAAATTTCTCCTGTTTGTTGTCACCTCTTCCCTCCAACTGGGAATTCCAAGGCAGAGATAAATGTCAGCTGGAAACAGCACTTTAGTGTCAGCAGTTAATCTCTTCCTGCTATTTCCCTGTAGCAGCTTTGTGCTGCTCTTTACCACATGGATCAGCCAATTACCTCTTGTGTGAGGCTCTCATTACTGGGCTCTTCTGTTATTGCTTTGCTTACAGTCTTGACTTTGCTTTTATGTTTTCTGTTTGTAAATGAAATTCTTCTCAACAGCTAAGCCGCTCTGCTGAAATGGTCGTGCAAAACAGCCTCCTACCAGTTTCATCCCCTGAATTGTTCCTGAGCCTAGATGGGTTGAGTTTCACATCTCCTTTATGGCTTCAGTGTATAGAAAGCAGATCTTAGCAGTCTCCAGGCTGAGGAGTCAGTTCTGCAAAGCACCCAGCTGCTTCTGAGCTCACCTTTTTCTCCAGTACCATCTCTCTCTAATTTCTTTCAGCTTTTCCTTGCTTAGTCTGACTGTTCCTGGTGCTCTGCACCAGCACTGGTTACTTTTTCTTCATCTTCTTCTCCTTTCTCCTCTAGCATCTTCTTCTTTCTCTTTTTCTTTCACATACAGGCAAACTATTCATCTACAATAAAGCTCAGAGCTCGGCGTTGTAGCTCAGCTCACACCAATCCTTGTTCTCGTTCGAGTGCTAACCTCCATTGCTTCCACTAGTACCAGACAGAGACATACAAGTGTCTGATTTAGCCTGGATCAGACAGCTGCTCTTCTCACTGGTTCCAATGAGATTTCACCTAGCCCACAACAACAAGGTCCGTATTGCCACCTCCCTTCTGTTTTGCCTATGTGCCAGAGTGATCCTGTCTTCCAAGCCGCCACCTGTCCCCTGTTTTTACCAGCTGCCTCCATCTGTTTTTAGTAGAGCCCCCAGTTCCTTAACGAGCTGTTTCCTGGCTGGCCTAAACCTGACTCATCTGTCCCCTTGGAATAAATTGTACAATTGGTTTGGACAGTTCTCCAAGAACAGTTTGGCCCCTTCGTGTTGGTCTGTGGTGGAGGATGGCTCCCTGCTCCATTTCTCCATCTGTACTGTGTTCAAAATGTGCAGTTTCCTGTGGCCTCTCCGGCGCTGCTATTGCTGCCTTCAGCGGGAGGGAGGAGGTGAAAGAAATAGATCAGTAATTTGGTTCTAAATCACTTCTCCAGTGCTGAAGGTCACTTGTAATGAAGCTGTCATATGGGTAAGGCCTCACAATCAGGGAGGAAAAAAGGGAAATTAGGCGAGAGATGAGCTCGTGGTAATCTCGAGGCAATTTCATGGAGATGCAGGTGTTTGGATTGGAGTCCAAGAGGCTAACAGGAAGGTCATGAGAGAAACTGCTTGTGTGAAGTTGCTCTGTTGTAGCAGAAAACACTGCATTTTCCTTTAGGGGTGCTGAACGCTAACTGTGGGAGAACCTGTGAGCAGAGTCCCGTGCTCCAACCTCTTTGAGGGAGGAAATGATGAGATGAAACCATTGTGAGCCTGCCTGAGCACCTACAAAGTGACCAGGTTCCTATCCGCTGAGAACTGTGGGAGGGTTTACCTGGAGGTTTGAAGCCTTAGTTTGGAGACCCCAAACCCCTCCATAGCAGAGTGGTTGTATCAGAAGCCCTGACTTGCAGCAAAAGAAGCAAATAGGATTTCTCGATCAAAACTATTGATAAATTGAAGGAGGGGTGGTTAGCAGATCAAGAGAGGTTCTTCTCCCCCTCTACTCTGCACTGGTGAGACGGCATCTGGAGTAGTGTGTCCAGTTCTGGGCCCCTCAGTTCCAGAAGGACACAGAGCTGCTGGAGGGTGTCCAGCACAGAGCAACAAAGATGATGAAGGAAGTAGAGCAGCTCCCTGCTGAGGAAAGGCTGAGGGAGCTGGGGCTCTTGAGCTTGAAGAAGAGGAGGCTGAGGGGGGACCTCATTCCTGTCTCTAAATCTGTGAGGGGTGGGTGTCAGGAGGATGGAGCCAGGCTCTTCTCAAGGTCATCTGGTGCTAGGACAAGGGGCACTGGNATCCCTGATGATTCTATGAATGTTGAAAATCCTGTTTTTTTATATTTAAAATTTATGTTTTCAAACAAGAAATTAATTTACAAAGAAACACCCCAAAAAGTCTTTTAAAAGTTGACAAAGTTGAGTCAGTTTAAAATGAGTACAAAGAAACTCACTGACTGTCCCCACTGCCTGTTCATTGAACTCCTGGGAGGGGTGTGAAATTCAGTGTGAAAACATTTCTTGCTGCTGTCCCTGGTGTCCCTCACTCTTTCTCACCCTCCCTCACAGATTTCTTGTGATCTCTGGATAATCCACCCCCCCAGCCCAAGGACAGCACTATTTTAGCTTGGCATTTAGCTCCCAGGACTCAGGGTGATATTTATACTGGCAGTGGTGGGGAGAGGAAAAGAAATAGTGCACTTGCTGGGTTTTACAGTTCCTCTCATTTTTATTGTTGTTGGAAAAAGACTTTAAGGAAGACAAGCAGAAAGTAAATCTCTTCTCTGAGGAGGCTCTTTGGATTGTGAGAATTCCATGGGTAAATTCAGAAGGAACTTTTCAAACTGCTAGGCATGGGAATTTTGCAGCCCAAACCATGGATTCACAGGGGATTCTCTGCAAGTAGTGGTGTACCTCTTGGGTGCAGTGCCCTTGGGGAGAGCTTTGGGTCACTGATCATAGAGTGTTAGGGATTGGAAGGGACTTCTAGAGATCAAGTCCCACCCCTCTGTCAGAGCAGGATCACGTAGAGCAGGTCACACAGGAACAGCCAGCTGGGTTTTGAAAGTCTCCAGAGCAGGAGACTCCACAACCTTTCTGGGCAGCCTGAGCCAGGGCTCTGTCACCTTCACAGGAAAGAAATATCTCCTTATGTTGAGGTGGATGGAACATCCTAGGTTCCAGATGACCCCCACTATTCCTTGTCCCGTCACTGGGCACCACAGAAAATAGCCTGGCCCCTTCCTCTTTACCCTAACCCCTCAGGTTTTTACAGACAGCAATGAGTTCCCTCTCAGCCCTCTCCTCTTCAGACTAAACAGCCCCAGATCTCTCAGACTGTCTTCACAAGAGATATTCAAGTCCCTTCATCATTCTTGCAGCAACCCGCTGGACTCTTTCCAGCAGATCCCTGTCTCTCTTGAATTGAGAAGCCCAAAGATGAGAAGGCATCAGTCATCCTTTACACAGTGTTTGACGGTTACTTAACTGTGGTGTGAAAACCTGCAGGAGAAACCAGAACATGTCCAAGTAGGCTGCTAAGTGTCTCTCAGGGCTTCTGGAACAAAGCCTGAAAGGAAAATTCTCAAGGGTGTTTTGTGAAGGGCATTTTGTGAGGGCAGATCTCAAGTGCCTGTGCTTTGAACATCACAAAGCCAGGTCCTCGGGAGAGCTTATCACAGTGCTTTGAACACCTGGCCACTCCCAGGGGACCCCCATGTGCAGTAATGAAGAACTGTCCCTGTCAGTCCCAGGCTAGAGCTTTTCTACAGCACACCCTCTGCCTCTCTGTGCAGCTCTGGACTGTGGCCTTTGTTCAGCTAATGAAGCTGTCTGGAGCTCTGAAAGCCCAAACATGCTCCTAGTGCTTATTAACTGGTTTGTACAGCAGGAACCTCCACCAGCAGCAGCCTCACTTAACTACCTTCTGCTCCATACAAACCACATCGATGCAATCGGGAAAGCGAGCTCGGAGATGCAAAGTCATTTCACGGGGAAAACAGTGCGGCTAATGAGACTTGACAAAACTTCATGAGAGGCGACTGCCTTTTCGAAGCGAACATAATCTCACAAGCGTAAAGTCCATGCCCTGACGAGGCATGACCACAAATGCGCATACAGCCGCGGGGCAGGCTACAGCCACGTTTGCCTCTGAGCCATGTGCCAGTGTGCGTGCAGCACACACAGCCAATTTGCAATGTCACGAATCACAGGATAATCCTGGCTGGAAAGGAGCTCCTGGATCACCGAGTCCAACCATCCCCACCCCAAGAAAAACCCTAAAGACCTGATTGATCAAAAAACACAACCTGACCCCCTCCCTGCTGCCACTCGAGCAGGGCGGGAAGCACCATGGCTGCACGGTTCTTCAACAGCTCCAGGCATGGGGACTCCACCATCTCCCTGGGAAAGCCCCGCCAGTGCCCAACCACTCTGGCTGCAAAGAATCTCTGCCTCAGATCCAATCTAACCCTCCCTTGCC
>VZRI01007252.1:580344-634936 GCA_013397515.1 Upupa epops
TGTAGCAGTGCCTGGTGTTGCTGTGACTCGTACAGAACTATTCTTGGGCACAGTCCTCTGCAAAGCTGCCCACATGTGACACGCTCGGGAGAGAGGCTTGGAAACGGCAGAGAAATAGTTGCTAATTCCCATGTTTGCTAGAACATTCCATCAGCACCCTTCTATCCTAGTGCTTGGGTTATTTGCATGTGACACCTATGAAGATGCCTTCGTCAACACCCCCAGGGAGCCTTTCCGTGTAGTGAACAGACAAATAAGCCTCCAAAACCTAGCTTAAGCACGTGCAGATCTCCCCAAAACATCCCAGTGAGTGGCATTGCCCGTTGTTGCCCCGTGGCAAAGCAGTGAAAAGGGATCTTTTCCAATATTTCAGACCAAAAAAAACCCCAACTCTGGAATTTTCCTGCAGTTTTTGTACTGGAAAATCTTGTCCGTGGTTGCAGGCTCATCTGTTAGACAATGCGCCCTGACGTCATCCACCCTGAGCCAAGCTGCGGTTCATCGTTTCCTGCTAGAACACATAATTGGGCTGGGGAGCAAAGACCAATTGTGGGATACAAAACCAACTCTCCACGGGACTCTTTACAAAGATTTTTCACAGTGGGAGCTGGCTACGTTCCCCTGAGCTGCACAGATGCTTGAAAAGGAACCCTGAATTTCCATGGCAACAGGCTGCATTCTGCTGACTCTGGTAGTCTGTCACTCTCCGGATATGTCTGTCACCCCTGGTGCTCTGAGCTTCAAGGCCAACAATGTGTGATGGACAAAGATTGAAGAGAGGTTGTACTGGGGTCAGATATCCTGGTCAAGGGAACGTATTGCAGACGCACCAGGGAGGAGGCACTGCAGAGCTACCCTGATAACGGCCAGTCCTCTGTACTGGCTCAGCCATCAGTTACAATCGGTTCTTGCTAGTTGAGCTGCTGTCTGGTTACTAGGAAGCTCAAAGGCATCATGACTCAATTTAATTATGTCCTTGGTTAGCTCCTGTCATCAGATGAGCTCAGGGTTCGTGTCTCACAGTATCTTGGTGAGGCAGTCACAGGGGGGAAACTGAGGTAGCCCTAGGAAGCAGGTGGATGTAAGAAAATGCCAGAGCTAGGAGCACCATCAAGTTCTTGTTTCCTCTCTTCCCCCACCTCACTGTGAGGAACTGTCACTTCTCATGGAACTTGTAGACTAGGAGGCTATTTCTGGTTATGTCTTGAATCTCTCCTAAGAAGAGAAAGCATTGAGCATGCAGGTACTCAGGAGTGGAACAGGGGACAGAGCTGTGGACAAATCTGCAGCAAGGGAATGAACTCTGTGCTAAGGGGTGAGTTTTCTGTCTCTGGGTGGGACTGAAGCAGAGAAGGAGGGCAGGATGCATTAACAGTGATGTGAGGCTGAAGGCAAACTCAGCAGGGCTAGGAAAGGCTCTGTCTGTCCTGAGTTTATGCTGAGTTCAGTGCAAGCTCAAGGGCTGACACAAATTCTCTTTCCCATGACCCATGTATTTCCCATGAGCTGCAGGAAAAGCATGGATTAGAGCTTAGAGGAGAGTGTCTACTGGAAGGACTGTGCCTTACTGGGGCCAGAACATGGGACTTGGGTGAGAGGCCAGAGAGGCTCGAAGGAGATTGCTGTGATGATCTCTGAGCTCTCTCCCAAGCTGCTTGGAAATGTCTTCTTCTGACAGGTCTGTGAGGATCCTGATTTTCTGGTGTCACACAAAGCCACTCCAGCCAGGAATCTGCACTGAGGAACTGCTGAAGGAGAGGGATGATGTGGTGTCCCGTTCCATTGTGTGGGAGCATGCTGGTGTGGCTGTGCTGCAAAATGGAGTGGCTGGCAGGCAAAGCACCAGCCTCAGCTAGCTTCACCAAGGGGAAAATACTATGCTGCTGCCCTCGGGACAGCTCTCATACTGTGAAAGAGATCTCCAAGGAAGACATCACTTGTGTGTGCAAATGGGAGAGGAGCGGGATGGAGAGAGCTGCATCCCTGTGGAGAATTAGGTTATCCTTAGGGAAGTGGCATGCAAGGGTGGCTAAGCATCTGCAGGCAGCAAGTATGAGTATTGCAGGCAGCATTTGACTGCACTGAGCAAGTCTGGTTGTTTCTAGAGCTCCCAGCAATGTTTAGGGCCTTTGAAGGCTGTAAATCTCATTGGATTCAAGTCCTTGGTGGATAATTATTCCCCCCTGCAGCCCTCAGTCCCCATGCCCTCCTGCCCTGGATGTAAGACACCATTCACAGACTATAAATGGATGCAAGGCTCTGCTTAATGTGGAGAGACACCTTATGATCAGGTGAGGCAGAGTGGGAGGTGAGGCACCGGGCGGGAGGCAGCTTGCCAATTCCTGTTCTTCTCACATATCGTCAGACCCTGAGCCTCCTGTCACGCTCATCTGTGGGAAGCTCATTTCTTCTATTTCCCCTTAAAATGACTTGTAGCCTGTACAGCCTGGAGCAGGGCGGCTGCGTGATCGGAATCCTAAGGTGCTGTCCCTACAAGGAGATGGTGGCGGGGCCAGGGAGGAAGGATGTGCCACTCTAATTCCACATCAGGACTTTGGTTTGGCTCTTGTGGCTTATGAGGCTATCAAAGCCTCTCACTTAATTACAGCCACAGCAATCAATCTTTCTTCCTGTTCATTATGCTTCCAGCCAGGGTTAGCAGTATTTTTATTCTTGAGGCCCCAAGAGAATTTCCAGCTCATAAGGGCTCACAGCCAACCAGCCACAGTGACTACTACGGGCTGTGTCTTCAGGGCTACATTCCTGCCCCATGGCTGGAGGAAAGGTGTGGGCGAGTAAAGCTGGGGACATCTGGCACTGGGAGATTCAGTTCTGTTTTGCACCACGAAGGACCATTGAATGGGCCTTGGAGAAGCACAGCAGGCTTTGCATTAGCTGGCCATGACCAGCTGGGTTGTGATAGTCTTGCACAGTGGCAGATAGTTGTTCCAAGGCATTATGACTGGGCTGAGCATAACATATCCAATCATTATGGCATTATCTCTTCATTACACACGAAGTGCTGTTGGAGCTCAGGGAGGAGCACAGGGACAAAGACGGAGAGGAGGGAAGTGGCTCATTAGCTGCCCAGAGGAATCAAGCTGAACATCTCTTTTTCTCAGGCAGGCTTTGCCATCACCTGCAAAGGACGAGTCTATTAGAAACAGAGGGTTGGCTCCAGGACAGCAGTGTGAGTCTGTGTGAGAGTGTGTTAACACACAAGCAGAGCGTGTCACCTGCCCACAGCCCTGCCCTGGGACCAGCTAACACATAGTGCACAGCTTAGATACTCTTGTAAGGCAAGGACAAGCATCTTCATGGCCATCACTGTCCCCGTCGATTAAGAAGCACATGCATCAGAGCAGGCTTTTGCATCTCCAGATGCGTTTATCTGCCCTACAGAGTCTGCTTACACCACATCCAACACCTTTACATCTAACAATGTCACACACACTTAACCTACTACAGCCCCAAGCCTGCTGCCTGCAGATGGGGGCTAGTTTCCCCTGTACTAGTTTCTCAGTGCTCATCTGTGCACTCTGTCCCATCAGCTGTGAGATCTCCTTCCATGCAGATGCAGCACAAGTGCGTGCTTGCTTTTCATATCACTTCAATTTTTACTTATCCTTGTTTCTATAAGTTCTGCTGGCACATGCTGGCGCTCCCACAGGTTTTCCCACAGTTGTGCCCCATCAGAACCAGCCAGAGCTTGCAGAGAACACAAGGACTGGCAGAGGGAGCTGGCACTGTGGCTAGATGAGCTTTGTGGAGTGAGCTTTCCTTTCGTGGGGGCCAGGAAGCTTCACATCTCACATGTTCTCTGGATGAAGCCTGGGAAACAAACTCCGTGGTCTCTTTGCTCACCCACCAGCTGCTGGACTTTGTCTGCAGTGACTTTGCAGCACTCTTTATCCCTGCTGCTCTCCCTGTTCAGACATGGATCAGAAGGCCATTAACTTGTTTACTCCATGCAGGCCTCAGCCTCACAGACTTCTTGCTGGACAATATATCAACAGAAAGCATTTGGCAAGATTTATGGGGCTGTTGCTGCCAACTGGGGACTGTGGAAAGTAAAAAATGTCCTTTCTGAAGCAATAAAATATAAAACAGGACCCAATTTCTCTCCAGGGTGGGAATCATTATGTTTGACAATGCTGTAAAACACATGGTGCTACAGCACAGGAGTGAGAGCCAGAGTAAACGCTGCCTTCCGAAACCTCATTCATTGCAAAGCTGGGGTCTGTGGTCCACTGCAAAGCACGAGAGGAAGGGTCTTGGGTGGAAACAGCCTCACTTGAGCCTTTTTCTTCCCTGAGAAAAGCAGAAATCCCTCTAAGAGCTCTGCACAGATTTTCTGAAACTGATTTTCAATTCAATCAGGTGAATTGGAGCGAGTTCTCGGGGTGTAGCCAGCAAGACTGGTTTGCTCTTTTATTAAATCAGTTTAGCCTCTCAGAACCATTGGGCTGATGGGCTATATGAAGGACTTTTCAGAAGTTAAACTGCACCAATTAGAAATGAGACCTGATGGATCCAAGTCCTTCTCTTTGTGCCAGACACGACTTTGTCTCAGGGAGGAAACTCCAGCTCTCGGGTGCTGCCTCGCCACCTGTGGGGCTGCCTGTTTATTTTGTCTGTCCCCGTCCCTGTGCTGCTCTGGCTGTACTGGCTGGCAATGTTTGCAGTGAAATGCCAGCCACAACCGTTTTATTGAACTTCACTCAGCTAGGGAAGGCCCATCTTTCTAAAATCTATCTGAGGTGAGAAAAAGACGGCATGTTATATCAGGCAGGAATGGAAAATGAGGGAGAGACGAGAGAGCTGTGGGTGTAGATGGGAAGGAGATGTTCACACCAGAAATACCATTGTCTCAGCCCCTCTGCTCTGTGCTCTGCACAGTTCAGTCAGCCTGGTGGGAGAAGCATCTTCGCTGGGTACTTTTAACTTCTTGCCAACATTTCCAATGCTTAATGAAATCAAATTGCCGCAGGACCAAGCTCTGGATGTTCAGTTTGTGGAGGGCCATAATGAAAAGAGCCCTTTGAGAGGAACAAAAGGCTTGCTGGACAAGGCTGAGCTTTCTGTCCTTTTCTCTAGGCTGACATCTCCTTAAAGTACAACCCCTTCTTGCTCTGTGAACACTAACCACCAGCTCTGCAGCAGCAGTGGTGGCCCCGCAGTCTTGGTTGCTGGATGCTCCTTGGTAGAGGGGCAGTTATCACAGTATCACAGTCTCACAGTAACAATAAGGTTGGAAAAGACCTTAAAGATCATCCAGTCCAACCTAAAACCAACCAAGTAAACCTAACATCTGACATCTAGATCATGCTGCTCAGTACTTCATCCAGACTAACCTTGAACACCTCCAGAGACAGTGACTCAACCACCTCCGTGGGCAGCCCGTTCCAAAACCGGATCACTCTTTCAGTGAAAAACCTTTTCCTAATGTCAAGTCTAAACCTCCCCCAATGGAGCTTAAGACTGTGACCCCTTGTCCTGTCTCCAGTGTCCAGGGAGAAAAGACCGACCCCCGCCTGACTACAGCCACCTTTTAGGGGCTGGGGAAGGGATAAGGTGGATCTGTCCTTCGTTCTCTCTGTCCCAGGAAATGCAGTGTAAATGCAGAAGGCAGTGAGATCACCACAGGCCAAGACAGCGGGGGATTGACTTACCAGAGCGTCCTTTGTACGAGCAGAAGACAGATGACTCCTGTAAGTGGTTACTTTGCGTTTGTGGATGCAGGGTCAGGGCACTGTAACCACTGACAGCTCCCAGTAGCACAGTATTACAATTCTGAGCAAATCCTGTTCTGGATTAATGGCTTCGGTTACCACCACTGGCTTTCCAAGATTCCTTTGATCCTCAGCTCTGCACATTATTCTTCCTTTTTCTTTCTCCACTGGGTTCCTTCTTTGATGAATAAGTTTCTTTTCTGAAATAGTCCTAGATTCTGCTTGTCTGATGTGAAAATCTTTGTTTCCAGCTAGGGCATATTTTACATCAGTACTGAACACAGAGCCTGTAGTAGATGTCCCATTATATCCCAATAGAGCACACAATCATTAAGGTTGGAAGAGACCTCCAAGCTCATCCAGTTCAACCATCACCCCAACCCCACCCTGCCCACTAAACTCTGTTCCTCAGGGCCACAGCTACTCATCTGTTGACTCCCTCCAGGGGATGGCAACTCCCTCTCTCTCTGGGCAGCCTGTTCCAACCCCTGAGCACTCTGTCAGGGAAGAGATTTCTCCTGATGTCCAACCTAACCCTGCCCTGGCACCACTTGAGGCTGTTTGCTCTTGTCTTTTCACTGGTGACTGGAGAGAAGAGACAAATCCCCACCTCTCTCTTTTCAAGTAGCTGTAAAGAGCAATGAGGTCTCCTCTCAACCTCCTTTTCTCCAGACTAAAGAACCCCAGTTCTCCAGAATATGGACTGTATGTGCTAATGGTCACGAGCTAGGGACAGACTGTTTGAAAGGGATAAGCACTCCTTTGGACTTTCAGATGCTGAACTATTTGGGTATCCTGATCCCTGTGGTGAAGAACTGCATCTCCCTGCTACAAGTCCCCCTTGCTTCTCCCAGTTCCTTACACAGCCCCTGTTTTGCACATCACAGCCACTCTGGTAAACAAGCAAAAGCCCGGTCCCTGCTGGCTCTAAAACACAGTAGTGTTTTCACAGAGCGACTGCTGCAGAATGGGTAAGTGCATTACATAAGGCACTTCTAATGTCAGCAAAGGCACTGGCGTGATTATGGTGTGGGAAAGACAAAGCAAAACCCCTTAAAAGCAAAAGGAAGGAACCCTTATTGAGGGCAGAAGCTTCTTGTTTGGACAAAACCTGCCTTTAGTGAAGAACCTCTCTTTTATTTCTCCTGGTTCTCCTTATCATCTCCCAACACTGTATCTCTCTCTTCCATCAGGAGCCTGCTCTGGGGTTTATTCTTTGCTATGCAAGCTTGTCATGTCTGTGTTTAATGAAGTTTAATTATCTTCTGAGATTCAATGAATAATTATAAATCTCTTCAAGATGCAATCACAAGCACTTCATGGTTCATTAACGGTGGAAAATCAATTGTAATTCACGTAATCCCTCTCTCCTGACCAGCCATACGCTTGTCCCCACTGTGCACCTTGTTGTTCCTCCCTCCTTTCAACACCAGGGAATACATTAATCTATTTCCCCGTGAAATAAGTTAGAGTTCAGGCTAGGGACAAAGAGCTGGAGAACGCAGGGAGTGGGAAACGGGAGCCAAGGCAGTGAGGTTAGAGAAGGCTTTAGTGACCTCTGGGTGCTTTGGAGGGGGCACAAACTCAGGGTTGCCAGTTCCCTCAGTGTGCAGACACCGTCCTTCCTGAGCAGCGGTTTCCCTTTGGGAGTTGCCTTTGACTGTACACAGCTTGGCTTCCTCCATCTGCTCTTCAGTTTGAACTCAAGTTACACTTGTCCCTGCGGAGAATGTGCTGCGGTCTGTGAGCCCTGGCACTACTGAAAAGTAAGTTCATTTGTGTTGGAGCTGAAAAAGCAGGAGGTGACAGCCCTGGCACGGGAAGCTGTGGAGGGCTGCCTTTAACTTCCTTTAACATCCCGATGCACAATGGCCCTGCAGTGACCTTTCTAATTGAAACTCCTTAACCTTTCTGCACAATTAGAGCTACAGAATTGTACTGAATGCAAAACAAAGGTGCTTGTTTTTATTTTAGCTTTTTACAAAGGTTAAAAGATTGAAAGAGAAAAGAGAAGGGGAGATAGAGGGATGGAAATTAATGCAGTTGAGTTGTAGTTCCCAGCAGCAGCCCCGGGAGATCTCTGCAATGAAGATGACATTTCCATACAATTGACATTTCCCGGCTGGAGCAGTCACTGATTTGCAGCTGCTTGTGCGCAAAGACCATCATGGAGAGGATCATTTAGGTTCTCATACTCATCAAATAGGATTTAATTTTCCCCCATCCCCACACACCCCACATTGCCTTTCCTTCCAAAACTGGCATGAACTGCAAACCCTGCCTTTCCTTTACCCCTTGCAGGGGTGACCTTTGCCAGACACCCAGCAGTTCCAGCTCTCTGTGGAGTTTTGTAGAAGTGAGAACTTGCTTTTTACTGAGAAGATGGACAGGATAGGGACAATAACTCTCCCAGCTGTGGAAGTGTATTTCTATGTCTGCACGTTAGCACTCGTGTGTGCATTCCTTCTGCTATCCAAACTATAAAGACTCCTCACAGAGCTTTGTGGCTCTTGAGGTCTGCCAGCTCATCCAGAAGCTTCCAGCATCTTACACACAAGTCCTTCCCAGGTGATACTTCCCCCTGGGCATAGGTTGCCATGGAACAAAGCAACTTTACTTCCAGGTTGTAGATAGCTTTCCAAAGTGCCTGTATCAGACTGGATATGCTCCATGACACTACACACTTTGAATCTGCTTCACTCAATTTAGATGAGCAGGATATGCATCTTCAGCTGAATTATACCTCTTCAATAAATGTGTTGCTGCAGTAATCAATTGGCATGTAATTAACAAACAATAACTATCTTATTAAATCTAAATGAAATGCAAATGCAGCTCAGATTCATTTAGAACCCTGGTGATGAGTTCCTTTGCTTCCCCTTCAGCCACTGCTCCTTCTGAAGAAGAGCTGCTGCGGCAGCTGTCACCAGCCACAGTAAGTGCCACACTGCCTTCGAGGTCCATGTTGGATCCGTGTCTCACACACGCCATGCGCTCGCGCAGCGAGTCACTTTGGGCAAAGCTGGATCAATTCAGTCAGCAGCTGTAGGCCACACGGCACAGGGCTTTTATTAACCCTCTGATCCTGCTGCTTTCCTGAAGGGGCACTTCAGCCAGCACAGAGATCAAGGCCAACTCTTTCTTATCACTCCTTGCCACTAGCGCTGTAGCTGCTACCTTTGCCCCAAACCATGGCTGTTCTCAGAGCTTTGCTTCCTCCCAGTGCCTTGCTGGTGTGCAGCTGCAGCACTTGCCTAGGCTGAAGCCACAGCTGCTGTTGGTGTGCTGACTGCTTGCCCTGTCAGTCTGCTGGCCCTTATTGCAGCTGCTCCCCCGCCTGCCTCTCCAAACCGGGCTTTCTGAACATCGCCGCTCACTGAGCACAAGGACAGGTTAATGCAGCTCCTGGCAGGGAGCCCTGATGGATGGGGGAGAGTTACCTAGAAACCCCAGCAGCTTGGTGGAACAGGGCTGCTAGCAAGCAGGTACCGTCACTGTCCTGATCAAACCCAGGTTCAGGTGTTTACCAGCTGCGTGCCATGGCACAGGGTTGGGAATCTGTTGACACCCGCTGGAGACAATAGCCAAGTCACAGCTGTCCCAAAGCGCAACATCAGTATGCAGCTCACCACACACAGATCCGGCTGAGAAATCATTGTGCTCGGTGGTGCTTGAGCTGATCTCTACCTGGTGTCACCCAGGGCACTGGAGCAACACTTGAGGCACTTGAGTTTGTTTCTTGTTTGGCCAGTAATCTGCTCTAATACCTTAAGCAGGTTGTTTAATCTCTCTATGCTTTCATTTTCCTGTTTATGAAATGGCTGTAATGACTCGCTGCTTCTGCATTAAAAGCTTCGATATCTTTTGCTGAAAAGGTCTGAACAGGACTAGATGTTTTCTTTAATATCCTCTAGTTTGATGCTTTGCTAAAATAAAAGGCCCCGCAGATGAGATGATTAGATACACGTTTGATAAGTGTTGACAGATTGCTATTAGCAGGAAAGCCGATGGAAAGGATCCTGTGCAGATTTGCACCATCTCAGGCAGATTCTTGCCCATAAATATTCCCCACAAACCTTCCCTGAGTGCTGGCTACCTTTGACCCTGCCTGCGCTGAGAGAATTGATGACTGGCAAAGACCTTAAGTATTTCAGAGAGAAGCTGGTGATGGGACTGGTGTGCTGGTGGATAACTGCTTCAGTGACACACAGGAACAGGAAGAATTTGATGGGTGCTGTTCCTGTTGTCTTACACCTGTCTACAAATGAAGGTGACTCCTGTAAAATGAAGTGGCCTCTGAACCTCTTTCAGAGCAGTGAATGACAGAAATACTTTGGCATCTTGGAGCAAAGAAGTGCTGAGCAAAATGGAAACCTGTGCTGTAAATTTCCAGAGCAGGGTCTCAGGCCGTGTTCACACAGCTTTTCATGAACGAGTGGTTCAGTTCCTGGCATCCTGCAGGTACAAGGCCGGGTAGTCCAAGGGCACTGTCCTGCAGGCTCTTGCCCTGTTTTTCTTTGGGAAGGGGGAGTGAGGGGTGACTTGTGTTAAGTGAGGGAGCTGCTGTTCAGGAATTGTCTCTATTACAGAGCCAGTGGATGGATGTTCCTGAAATAGCAGCAGATCAATTGATTCATAAGTAATTAATGCATTCCCCTCCCGTGGGCAACTCAGAATCTATAGTTCAGGAATTAGATAACACAGCTCAGCTCCGTTCAGCCAAGAAAACACTGGCACTTTGGTGTTCTTTGTGGCCCTGCACATGTACCAGCTCTTCTACTACAGAGACCTTCCCTTTTGTTGGCAGCCCTGGCGATTATCTGAATCGTGAAATGGAGCATCTTTTTGTGTAGCTGCTGGAGGATTCTGGCTTTAGCTGTTTAAAGGGATGAATCACCTGCATGGCCCCCCAAATCCTGCGGCTGCCTCATCTTCTCCCCATTTGTCCGCTAATGTCACAATTGTTGCCTGCAGCAGTGCACAGGGGAAGAGCAAGAGATGCTTCTGATCAGCACCCGTGTCACTGAGATCAGAATCAGAACCTTTACAGTGTTACAGCAGGAGCTTTGTGCAGCCTTAAAAAGGGAACAAAGTCTGGTGCTTCCATCTGTGCAGACTCCGGTGCACAGGATCAGAGATAGGCTTGAGTTCTGCCCAGTCCCCCTGTATCCTTCCCAGGGGAGCACCAGGACAGCAGCTCTGTGCCTGGGAACAGCCTGGCCTGGGCTGCATCGCTTCTGACTTGAGGGTAAGGAGAAAATAAGGCTTTCTTTTGATTCCTGATCATAAACAGCCTGTTCATGTCAGTGGGCTTTGAATGAGAACCAACAAGCAGCAAAACCTAGCAAAACGGCAGCGTGGCCAGGTGGTTCTTGGGGATTCCGGTGGCGTTCTCCCTGCTGTCAGGGACAGTTAGATTAAACAGAAACAAAGACCTTCAAAAACTCGGGCTGAGCTGCTACAGCTTTATAACCTTCCACTACCCTGCAGATGCTGTGATTCAAGCTGCCTGGGCATGCGGTAGGGACTGAGCAGTGGGCAATGCGTTAGAAGTACTGAACCAAGCTCCTCATATTTCTAAGGCTTACAGGAATATGATTATTTTTATTTATTGTTTGCCGTCCCCACAGACACTAATTAGCAGCCTCCCAGGGGAATCTGCTAGCTGTGCATCCTGCTGGGCTCCAACGCAACTGCATTTCATCTCGTGTTTAAGTTGATGTTTTAATTAAACTGCCCCCTAATTATCTTAACTAGCTTTTAAATAATAACTTTCCACTGAACCATTCACTTCAGCTGCTAATTGGATCCCTTCTGTTTACACAGATCTGGCTGGCTCAGGCAAATACGGCAATGGAACGGCTCGGGGGGTTGGGGAAGGGGCGACGCTCCCTTTCATTCGCAGTGCCTCTGCTCTGTTTGTCTCCACAATAATGAATCAGACTCCAGGGTGAAATGGAGATGGCCACACTGGCAAGTGCTTCAGCATCTACTCCTGTGCTGTGTGTGATGAGGGTATTACACACTCCTGCTTCCATGAGTTACTCCAGCTTCGGAGCATCTGATCACTGGCCCAATGGCAAACGCTTGTGTTCCTGTGTTAGCACAGTTTGGACTAATTCACGGTGCAGAATGAATGGGCTGTGGCCCTGGCTGGGTGCAGGGTCGGTTCTTGGCACAGCGTCATTGATTCTGTGTGCAGTGGCTGCTGCAAATTGAAGAGGTTACCGCACAAACTCAATAGTTCATGGGTTTGCAGTGTCTTGTGCTGAGCAGGACTGGAAGGGGGGGCAGCATGTCCAGGATTCCAAGTGTCCCTCAGCACACGGCTGTTGTGCCTTCCACAGGGCAGTATTTCCTTCTCTGGGAGAAGATTAACACTGCCTGACTCTGCCGTTGCAGCCCTTCCCCTGCAACCCAGAGTAGCCTTCTGAGTGATGCTCTGTGTTGCCAGTCACACCCCTCCCCACCACTGACTGAGAGGTGAGGGGAGCCTGAAATGTGGTCATGGCATGTGCTGCAGAGCTGCCTTTGGCTGATGGTGTGTGCTGGTTTGGGGTGTCTGTGTGTGACTGGATTGCTGCATGCAGGACTAGGTGTGTGTGGGGGGGGTTCACACAGGAATCTGGTCCTTTACAGACCTGTGTGCACCTCTGCGAAGGTGTTTCTGCAGACCGGGCCATGCAGCCAGACTGGTGAGCAGGTCTGCAGCTTCTTAGCACACGGGGATCAGAGCTGATCCAGAGCACTGTAGTGAGTGTTATTCCGATGTTCTCTGCTGGCCTGCATTCCCAGGCTTCTCATCTCTGTATTCCATCTCATGCAGTTTGTCAGCCTGCTTTTTCCTTCTCATTTTCATGCGTTTGTTTAAAAGCTTTGCAACAAAACCAACAACACGCGGTGCGAACAGAAGTGTCCCCGAGGCAGCAGGTGACTGCATGTCATCCTTTATTACTTGTGTCACCAGTGCAAAAACATCCTACATGCCATCAGCTCCTGTTTGAAGATGTGTGCTAATTAGACTTTTATTACAATGTATATTTGAAAACAATTATAATTACAGTGCCAGCATGTGGCTAATTCAACCTCACAATGTTGATTCAGTTAAGTCAGCAACCAGTGACTTGGATCCGATTGCCAGAGTGGATGTGTGGTACCTGTCATAAGAGAGGCATTCACATACTACCCACTGCTCCTTTGCATCATGCATGGTACTGTCTAGATTTTGGGGACTATAAATGCTGCAGGGTCCTTGAATATTTATGTTGTTCCAGAAGAAGTTGTTCATGGTGGGTTCTGGAGTCCCCAACATAAGGACACAGAGCTCCTGGAAGGTGTCCAGAGGAGAGCAACTCAAATGATCAGAGGGCTGGAGCACCTCTCCTACAAGGACAGGCTGAGCAAGTTGGGGTTGTTCTGCCTGGAGAAGAGGAGGCTCCCAGGTCACCTTCTAGCAGCTTCCCACTCTCTGAAGGGGGCTACAAGAAAGCTGGGGGAGGGCTTTTGACATGTGTGGTAGTGAGAGGACAGGGAGAAAGACTTGAAGAGGGGAGATTGATGTTGGACATGAGGGAACAATTCTTTGATGTGAGGGGGCTGAGATGCTGGAACAGGTTGACCAAGGCAGTTGTGGCTGCCCCATCCCTGGCAGTGTTGAAGGCCAGGTTGGATGGGGCCCTGAGTAACCTGGTCTAGTGAAGGTGTCCCTGCCCATCTGCAGGGGGGTTGGAACTGGATGATCTTTAAGGTCTCTTCCAACCCTGCCGTGTCAGGATCTGCACCCCTGTGCTCCAGGAGCTCTAATGCAGAGGTCCTTTAGTAAGAGATGGAGCAACACAGGTCTCTGTCTCACTCTTTTTGAGTCAAAACTCCAGAAAGGACAAGCCTGGAATCACCAATGTGAGCTTGTTCCTGTGGTTTGTAGCTATGTGGACTAGGGCAGGACCAAGACCACCAATTTGTCTGACCTGAGACCACCAGCAGACCTTGGGGCAGTGATCACTGCTGGCCAAGTAGAACCATTCCCTGAAAGAGAAAGGCTTTGCCTTCATTGCTATTCCCCACATTGGCCTGGCATTGCTCCAAAGACCTCTATTGCCAGAGGATGCTGAGCAGAACATATTCTTGGAGAGAAGTGATTCTTCCCCCTGGAGGAATTCAGCAATCCTCATCTACTCTTACTAATTTCCATGTCACAAGGCAAAGTAAAGGTCTTCATCTTCTGCAGGTTTTGCCACCATCACCATCTGTTTTCAAATAGACTGTCAGGAAATCAGGTTTGGTTTCAGTTTAGCAGAGAAGAGTTGCTGGTTTGCCTGCAAATCCTTTATGTAAAGGCAGTGCGGTTTCACATCCTAATTGAGACAGGCTTAACCTCTACAGCTGTGCTTTCACGCTTTACATCCCATTTGTGGCTGTGCTAACCTGTGCCTGTTAATCTCAAGCTGTGGGAAAGGCAGAACAGGAAGAAAAAGGCCACGAGTTTTGCAGGGAATGGCTAGTACCTGGGTGCAGGGTCTCCCCAGCCTCCTTCTTTGAATGCACTGACAGGTACCTTCTCTGGCAGCCTTTGTCTGGCTCCCAGTCTGTGCCTGGATTAATACGCTGGTATTGCAGGGTTTAAGCACCTCGTGTGCCCGGCAGTGGCTGTAATTGTCAGTAAAATTTGCTACTGGAATAAAATAAAGACCCTTGAAGGTATAAAAAACCTAAGGCTGGAGATAAGGAGCTGCTTTATATCAACTTCCATTCCAGACACTGGAAGAAGAACATACATTTTTGACATCCTACCAGAGCTTTTTATGCACTAGAAAGGACAGAAAAGCAGAGCGATACAGAGACTGATGGATGAACAGGAGGAGAGTGGAGAGGACGCATAGAACACAGAGTGGTGAAAGGTTTCCTGTGATTTCAATTCTATATTAGCAGACATTAAATTGCTGCTTCTAAGGGCACCTTCACGATTCCAGAGTAGTGCAGATGTGAGCACAATGGCTCTTCAGCATTTTGCTGGCACCTAAGCGGGGCTTGTGGGGCTTGTTTAACAACACATGCAGATGTCTGATGAGAGAACTACCAATTTTTGTATGCAGGCAAGAAAATGAGTGGGATGAGCTTTGTTCCCCCTTTGTGCATCTTTAACAGAGCACGGTGAGGCATTTCTGTTTCAAAGGGGTCTTTTTGTCAAGGATATGAGGAAACCTGAAGCTTTGATCTGCCCAGTGCTCACCCTAGCGAGCTGTCCTTACTGATTGCAATCCGCAGGATAGAGCCCAGAGGTAGCGGAGTTGAGAACTAGGGTACCTTCTTTTACTTTGACTCAGTAAATCAAGACTCAAGTGGAAGTTTTCCAGGGAAATTACTGAACATTTTGGCAGCAGATTCAATCAAGTCAGGATTTCACCTTAGCAGTCTCTCTGAAAGGCACACTTAAACTAACCACAGGCTCTTGGACACGGCAGCAAAGTCTGACTGAACTGCCACACACTATCCTAGCCAGACTAGATTGCTGCAGCACCTTTGGAACTGACAGCATCTCTAAGTAGTCCAGGACACAACAGTGTCTTCCTTTTTATCAAAATGCAGTCTCACTGCTTCCAGGTATTTGTGCCAGTGGATTTGAAGGTGCAACGTGAGTTTAGCGCACACCATCGGCTAAGTGCCATGATTTATCTCCTTCCCTACCCCACCGTAGCTGTCTGTTTTAACTCTTGCCATGGCTGGAAGCCAGAACGTGCTGACAACCTCATTCTTCCTGACAAAACCCTCACATTTCCTTTCCTTTTTCAGATAGAGTAGGAGACCTGAATGATGTTGTTCAACTTCCTTACTTTTATTTAAGACAAGCTTTGCTCATTTTCTCTGTTAATGTTTGACCTGTTAACACCACAATACAGAAACAATGGGACTTTGTGCCTGGACAGGAGTCAACTAATGACTCTGCTGGAGCTCTAACACAAATGAACTTTGCCATGAACACAAATCTTTTAAGAGCTCCTGGAAGTGCTAGGTGGTACCCAGTTCTCTGCTGTCCCAGAGTGACGGAGGTCACTGGGCTCGCTGTAATGGAGAACAGGGTCTTTGGAGAACGTTCGATCCCCTTACAGCTTGAGCATTAGCAGAGCTTACTCATTCTGGGCTGTCTGTTACACTCATTGTAAAACTCAGCTTCATTGTTAAAACCTTGGAACTGAAAACGAAGGGAGAAAGGGAAAGATTGGATTTTCTCGGTTACATAATTTTCTTTTAAAACAAACAAACTGTTTTCCAGCTGACAGGATTTATGAGGACACTTAATCCAGAGCCAGCCGTAGTCTCTAAACATGCAGCTTCCTACGAGCTGTCTAGCTGTAATGCCTTAAGTTTATAGAATTGATGCAACCAATCTGGGACCCTCAGAGAATCATATCACCCCGGTTCCTTCTGCTGAGGGAAGCAGCTTGCTTCTTTTTATCATGTTCTCTCACCCTTTCAGCTTCCCTTGATTACTGTTTTCTTGAAATTAGCTCCTTAAAATTCTTACAACCCATCTCCCAGACCTCCCAGCTGACACATCTATCTTACGCGGCTGTTCTCCTCCTTCATAAGCATTCACACAGAGCATGCGAAGTACTTCACATTTTGTTTGCTAATAAAGACCATGGAGGGATGTTAAACGAATAGAAACCATCTGAGAAGAAGATGGGTTGAAAAAGATTATAGCGCCATATTCCTTCTTTGATTCATAAGCTCCATTCCCAGTCTGGCAACAGCTTAAAGTTCAATGTTTCTAGGAAAAAAGCAGAATCCAGAGGTGGAAAATGAAGGCTCTGTGGTCAAATGGTGAATGCAGCAGCTGCCAGCATCACCACCAGCTCACTTCTGTGGCTTCAAACCATGCAATGTCTTTATCACAGAATCACAGACTGTCAGGGATTGGAAGGGATCTTGGAAGATCATCCAGTCCAATCCCTCTGCCACAGCAGGATCCCCTAGATCCAGTCACACAGGAACAGTCGAAGCGGGTTTGAAACATCTCCAGAGAAGGAGACTCCACAGCCCCCCTGGGCAGACCCTTCCAGGGCTCTGGTACCCTCACCGGGAAGAAGGTTCTTCTCAGATTGATGTGGAACCTCCTCTATTCCAGCTGACACCCGGTGCCCCTTGTCCTAGCATTGGATGCTCCTGAGCAGAGCCTGGCTCCTTTCTCCTGACACCCACCCTTTCTGTATTGATCAACATTAATGGGGTCACCCCTCAGGCTCCTTTTTTCCAAGCTCAAGAGCCCCAGCTCTCTCAGCCTTTCCTCAGCAGGGAGATGCTCTCCTCCCTTCATCATTCTGTGGCTCTGTGCTGGACTTTCTCCAGCAGCACTGTGTCCTTCTGGAACTGAGGGGCTCAGAACTGGATACAAGATTCTAGATGTGGTCTCACCAGGGCAGAGTAGAAGGGGAGGAGAACCTCTTTTGATCTACTAACCACCTCCCTTCTAATCCACCCCAGGCTGCCCTTAGCCTTCTTGGCCACCAGGACCCATTGCTGGCTCCTGGCCATCCTGCTGGCTACCATTATGTGCTTTTATTTCCCTGTGCATGAAAAAACAGTCACACTGCCTTCTCCTTCTCTCTCTCATGGTAATGCCTCCTCCAGGGTAGCTCTGGTATTTTATTCAGTGTGCTGTAGTAAATGTGCAGCACGCAGACCCTCTTTAAAGCCTGAACTACAGCAGAGATGACTGGGTAATGGCTTGCAGTTTGTTTATTTTTCATTTAGGATTCCAGTGTAAAGCATCTGGAAACCATTCCCTCTGCCATGCTCTTGTCTCTTCATTCGGTTTATTAATTAAATATTTCTTTCTTTACTTCATTATTTCAGATGTGAGTTGCCTCTCACATCTTGAGGAACCAAGATAAATATCTAATGCCTTGCCTCCTGCATACGCTGCTTCTCCAGGGATTCCTCCTCAAAGTGCTGGGGTTCTTTGGTGCTATGTGCAACTGGCATTTCGGAGAGGGCTTTATTTGCTCAATTAGCCAAAGGTGATTATTTGTTCAACTGGAAGGAAAAAAAAAACCCATAAGCAGCTGGGGAGCTTTATTTGTACATGGGTTTTTTTTCCCCTCAAATCTGCGGTTGCTGAAACCCGCTGTCGGAGTATTTAACAATCACTTTTTCCCCTCATGCTTGCCTGTTTATGAGAGGAAAAATAGATGCTGATTGCATGGAGCGGCTGATTAGTTAAACAAATGCTCTGCAAGCCTCAGCCATACTGGAGCTGTCTCTCTTGACCCCGTATCCTCTTTCTCTGCACAAAACAAAATACCAGAGTGGTCTGTGTTCACACTTGGCACAAACTGACATGGCAAGTGCTGCTGATTTACAGCACCTAAAGACTTATTTACCCTTCTAGTAATGATGGATTCCATCAAAACTCCTGATGCCACTAGCAGAGCAGATTGTAATGAGAACAGGATGAGCTGGGATCAATAGCATTTTGATTTCCTTAGGTCTGCAGTCCTGTAGCAAGCACAATTTTTTCATTATTATTCTTTCAGAACCGTGGCCGGCAGCCAGAGTAGTTCCATGCACTGCACTGAGCTCTCTGAGGTATTAAGTTGTGTCTCTTGGTTACTGACAGTTGCATGTCTGTTTCTGATGGGACTGTGCAAATGCACTGCAGGCCTGAACACTGGAGAAATGACTTCTAATCCAGGAGAGTAGCAGAGCCAGTAGCCAAGAAAAGCAGTTCTGCCTTGTTCTAACCAAGTTTTGCCTTCCCCATACCTCTGGAGGTCTAGTATTCTCATTAGCACTAAAGTGATGGTACCAGTCAGAGGCACAAAGTGACTGAAGGCATTGAAGATGCTCATTTATTCTTACACATGAGACAAATCTGGAGAGGGCACGCAGGGGGGACTTGGCAGGGAAGATGCAATACTGCCATCCCCAACTGCTGCAGCTTGAACATACATCTTTAGAAGATGCTCCCAAGCCACAATTAGGGAGGTAATTAGATAATCCTCTGCAAAACATCCTGGTAGCCAAGTCTGTTGCAGGCAAGGAGCTGAAGAAGCAGTGTAGTACTGCCTGTGCAGCAGGGAGGCAACAAAACCCTCTGTTCTTCTTTCTACCGTTGCAACTGTTTGTAGGGTCTGCTCTCCAGTTCCATAAAAGTCCAACCAGAACCAAACTAAGGAGAAGCTGTGGATCAAAGTGCTGTTCAACCAGAGGGCTTTGGGCAGGATATAGATTTAGTCTGATCTGAAGTCTAGAACTGATGTTATGTCACAGTAAACCTGGCGTCTGCATCTTTCACTGAGCCTTTCCATCTAACAGTAGCAGATGGAATTGCTGGGGACGTGGTCACAGAAAGCTGCAGTGGGATGATGTCCCATCCATACCTGGGACACCGGGAACATGTGTGTAGCCCACACTGAGGCTGGGGCTCCTATTGCTAGCGTGTGCTTGTTGGACACCGGCTCAGGTACTCTCAGCATGGGCAGACATGACAAATCCCCTGGGAGCACATGTTTATGGGATAAGGGAACGTGGAATTCTGCAGCAATCACTTCCAATCGGAATAGGACTGTTTAAGCTCTCTGGGTTGCTTTTTCATCAGGGGACCCAAACACAGAATTGTGTAGCAATTACAGATGTAATAACTTGACAATGTTAAATATCATTAATGAGTGATCTAAGGGAACTTGCAAATGACTGTGTAGTTACACAGTGTTTGCAGCATAAATACCAATTAACGTTGTCGCTGTAGCTGTTTGTACTTAGATTATATCAGGGAATCCCACAGAGTGGGAAGGAGTGTCGAATGATCTAACACAGAAGAAGAGGGTGGTAATATAAAACTGATAATTAAGGGAAATGTTTGTCTTCCCTACGATACATCTGCTAAAGCACTAGGGATGCTCAGGAGTTGCATGAGAAGCTGTGTGGATGAATCTTTATCTGTGTCCATCCATCCTTCCCCACCAAATCAAGTGACATAAAGGAATTTCTGTGGCAGTTAGCTCGGGAAGTTTTGCTTCAGTTTAAGCTGCAGGGGCTGTATTCTTGGAGTGGAAGGGCTGGGACTCTGGCTTTTGCTCACAGTGATTTATACAGTAGTTGCCTGCACTATGCAGCACCAACATTTGTTTCAGCAGGAAGCTGGAATGTGCTACAGTGCAAAGATTCTCCTGGACTCCCTCCAGAGCTCACGCTGAAGACCAGTGAGCATCTGTCACACTCCAGAGCTGCAGAGCTCTGGGAGCACCAAGCCAATACAACTCAGCAGAGAGTTTATACCTGTGTCTGAGGCAATAGTCAGGAAGATGTTTGTCACTCCCGTGGAAGGGAGAGGAAGCAGCCAGTTAGCCAGGGTTTGCTTCACACAGAAACCTGGGAAGAAGAGTTTGCGTCTCATTGCAGACAGAAATTGATGATGCTGTTTTCTTCCCTTCCCCTGGCTATAAATGAGACCTGGAGAAAGGGACAAAGGGAACAAGGAAAAGGACTGGATAAAATGCTGGCCTCATCTTTGGTCAGTAAATGTATTTCTCTTTAGGGATTACAGCAGGGTACCCAACTGATGGGTAATGGTAAGGAACCAAAGCTTAAGGATCATGAAGAGTATGAATGTGCAGTGATCCCAGTGCAATCATGGTGCTCATCCTGGGTTTGTACCAGGATCAAAGAAAGCAAAACCTGTCTGGTTTATGGCAAAGGCCTTTAGGGACCAAGTGAGCCCTGCAGCTTCCCTTTCTTGCTTTTTCTTCACTTTTCTTTACAACAGGGATTTGGGATTTCATTCCTTGGCCCCGTGGTAAACACTCCATTCTTCCCCAAGGAAATGCTGGCTGATTTCCTGCCTGTAAATCTGGATCGTCCGTTCAGCTCTAGCACCTGTGGGAGTAACTCCATCCCAAGTGTTGGAGGGAGCATCTTTCGTGCCTGACCTGTTATCCCCATTGTATCTGAAAGAAAGGAGTTGTAAAAGGAATAAACAAGTAGAATTGTGCACAGAGGGTTGTGACTCTCATGGAAGGGGCAGGAAGAAGAAGAGAGGCGAGATGCAGTGGAAGATTGAAGTGACAGGGGTTGGCCATTAGGTGATGCAGATGAGCATCTGGAGTTCTTCCAAACCACATCAGAAAAGAACCTGTTCCAGAACTCCTGCCTCCATGACTGATGCATTAAAAATCTATCAAGCAAATCGGTCTCAGGTGAATACTGGCAGCAAAAGTTATGTTGTAGGGTGAAGTCAAAAGACCTCTTCGGACTGATGTGAATATCAAATGCAGCACATAAGAGCTGGCAAAAGGCTTTAAATGTGGTGACTAGGACATGAGCCTGGGAGAGCAGTACAAGGGAGAGCAGTACAGGAGACCGTGTACTCTCTGAATGTGTCAGTCTCAGAGAGGTGACAGCTGTCAAGGCAAATGACAGCCTTGACATTGTCACCTGCTCTGACAGACAAACGAGTTCTGCTTATTATGGAAGATTTTTGTCTGAATGGTGTGCTGCTTTCTTCCCTTTTCCAGAGCCAAGAGAGTTGGTCTAAATTCTGGTCTCTGATAGATGATGTTAGTGGTTTCCACTGAAGTTGAAAAGCCTTTTACATCTCATCAGAAGCATGTTTGGCTCCAGCTCCATTGGTCTCACTGGACTTGGACTACTCTGAGTAGAAGGATTCCATAGGCACAAGACCAGGGGTTTCTCAGGGAACGCAGGGATGGCCCTTTTATGTGGTCTCGAGTCAGTGCAAGCCAGCACTGTAGAGAACTCATTAGTTTTTCGTCTCGTCTCTTCTTTCTCCTCCATGGAATTGAGGAGATGTTGAACTGCAGCACTCACCACTAACTCAGAAGACATTACCCACACCTCTGCTTTATTAAACCAACACTTCTGCACAAGGATTAAAATATCTCCCTGTTCTACTCAGTGTGTTGGCTGACAGACATGAGTGAGGAAATGCAGTGTTCATCATCAGACAGGCCGAGCAGTGAGACACCTCCTGTCCCCAGCCATTTCTGGAGCAGATTACAGAGACATCAGTGTTCTCTCAGCGTTGTTCTCTCATTGTTGCCTTTTTCCCTGCTGGAGAAGTGATAGCAAGGGAGGCTCTGGTGATGCTTTAGCTCTGTCATAGCTAGCAGGGAGCAGAGCCCTACTTCATTCTGGTTTCATTATTATAGTTCACTCAGTTTGTTTTTCCTGCACGTATTTGTTTGTGGGTAAATTTAACCCTCTACAAGTATCAGCAAGTGTTTCTGGACAGCTGCAGAGTCAGCTCCCTGCTGGTGGGTAGCTCCTTAGCCAGGACATGGCTCTGTCCTGGGAAGACATTCTGTCGCAGAAAGGATTGACAGTTTGCACCCGACCTGCAATTCCATCTTTAGTCCCTGCCTTCTCTGCAAGCATCACCAGATGCCATTGGCAGCTGGGACTCCACAATCATTGTACAAGATCAATTCAATCCCAGCTCTTCTGGCAGGACAAATCTGATTTCTGCACTCTGTTCCGCATGGCTGTGTCTCTGTTGGATTAGCCCATGCTCATCGCTCAGACCTGAAACCAGTTTAGACTTTGATATCAGTTGGCTTGCACGCTGCCTGCAGGAGGACAAGCAATACCTGATCCAGCATGACGTTGGAGCAGGGCAGACAGTAATGTACACATGGATGGCGGTGTGATGCTTTGTCTGGGACTGACCTCCCAGCTGGGGAGAGCACAGAGTCTGAACAGAAGGGACATTGTGGAAAATACCTGCAAAGGGAGAGGGAGACTGGCTAAGGTGAAAAAAGAATGATAGAAAGAACTAGAGACAGAAAAGCAGACAACACCTGGTCCTGTATAGTACTGAGTTCTCTTTAAGAAGCACGAACTGCCCTCAGCTCCCAGTGGCTGCAGCCAAGGTGGCTTTTACTGAGCATTTATATAACTTCTTTATTATTCTCATTTGATAGCTACAGACAGGATTAGGATGGAGGCAGGAAAAGTTTAGGACTATGCTGGATCTGACCTGTTATGAAAGAAGGGCACAGCTGAGGGGTTGTGAAAGACCTGGGGTCTGGGGACAGGCAGGAAATGTACTGTATAATTTATCATTCCTGCTCTGTGACCCCTCACCAGATAGCAGCAAAGAGCAGGAAGGGAAGCACAAGGAGAGAGGAAGGCTTTGTTTTCCAGACCAGGCAATCCAGTTTGGATGACTCTGTTTCCTCTTTAAACATGCACCAGGCCTGCATGAGAGTCTTCTTGTTGCCAGCAGACAGTCAGAACAATACCCAGAAGACCAGACTGCCTGAACAAGGGGTGAAGTGTCACATCCCAAAGCAGCAGAAGGTACATTCCCTCCACCAAAAGCAGGAAGAATCTGCAGCTGGGGTTCCCCCTGAAATAGTTAACGGAAGAAAACATTCACCTAACGGTTAATTATTTAGAAGCAGAGTTAATTTTGCAGTTCCTCTAGCAGGTTTCTCCAGTCATTAGGGCACTGGCGACAAGTCTTTCCCAGCAACGCAGCTCTTGATCAATCTGTCTGAAGGCTCATGTGTCACCAAGAGGCTGGAGATAGCTGTGTCTCAGGGCAGAAGCTGAACAAGGCAGGATTTATCCACCCTCTTAAACTTTACTTATCCTTCTTTCCTCCCCCTCATCTCAGCGAGATGATAGAGACACATAAACTCGGAAAGAAAGAGAAATGGCTTCATCCCACTGAGGGACTCTATTCTGAGATTTTGGCTGGCTTTCATCCTGAGTGCTTCTGACTTGAAGGAATTCTTTTGATCATCTAAACCTTGGCTGGAGTAAACTGCTAAATCCTATTAGATTCCTTGGGATTTAAAACAGATGCTGAAGTCAAGATTTATCTGTAGCCTACCAGGCCTGCATGGCCACTCACAGCTCTCCTGTCCCCAAGGCACAGGGCAGCGTAGGAGGGATCATCTTGAATCTCATCTATTGTGTAACAGGTCTGAGAAGATGTAGGATCCCCTGATCCTACCCATGGCACAGAGATGGTTTCTAGTGGAAGCAGATCCTTAGCAGGGACGCTGCCTTTCCTTGGAGAGGAGAACCCCTGGGCTGGAGGAGCAAGATAGCAATGTGTAGGGCAAAGGAATTAATTCTGGGCAAAACTCGGCAAGATTTGTTTGCGTTAGCTCTGTGCTCTTTTGCTTTCTCCTCCTGTCCACACTTCTAAGATTACACCAAGGTGTGGGAGTGCTGGGAATAATTTCGCGGTTATTAATGCCCGTAGCCGTGGCCGGGCTAACCAAGCCATTACCAAGTCAGTCCATTTCATGCCCTCTTTCCACTTTCTCTGGCTTGACTTTTCTGCTCTATTTGTCTGAAACAAACAGAGATGAAGTGAAATGACTCTCCCTGCTTCATGCTCAAGTCCTAGAGCGAGAGTAGTGTGTTACTGTGCCTGGCTCACCACTTGTGGCTCTACTGCAACACAGCCTTTCCCTAGCAGGTGCTGGCACGCACAGACCCCTTCACTCCCTCCCAAACCTAATTGGTATGCACCATCCTCTTCCTTTCTGCTCCTGCTATCCCTGTACTTTTCTACTGCAGGCTCAAATCTGCCAGATGTTGAGTATTCCCTGAGAATTCCAGCAGTGCACGGGGCTACACAGGGAGTCCCACAGCGATAAGTGCACTAATGCTAATGGTCTCCTCACTCAGGCTCAGAGGGATCTTGAGAACTCAACAGGATCCTTGCTCGGACTCCAGAGAACAAACCAAGACGCTGTAAGAGAAAAGGACAGTGGCACTCGATTCGATGAGGCTTTTCCCTGAGCTTGCGTGGCAGTTGTAAGGCAGATACACAACACCCACAAGGCCCTCTGAGATGAGATATTACATGAGGTACTGCTGCTGTGGAGCCTTCTGCCTCGCCGTGCTTTGTGAAGACATTGGGAAGCCACCACGTACCCACCAAGCACCCACCAAGCTGGTCTCCTTATACTCCACTGGTTCAGAAATTGCTTGAGCTCTAAGTTTTAATCCTTTCCATAGAGAAGCTTCCAACTGCTACAGCTCATTCTTCCTGCTTAGCTAAATGTGTTTTCAAACACCATCCTGAAACTTAGCGGATGGTAATTACACTTTGACATTAATATTTAAAGCACAAACACAGTTAGCACTCTAATACTGTCCCCAAAGGTTACTGCTCATTTAAGTTTTGTCCTTATGAGACTTAATTATTGTCAGGGATGAATCCTAAAAGGCAAGAAATATCACAGCTCAAAGACTAAACATTCCCTTGATTATTGGAGCTACAGGTTTGGGCACAGAGTGTGGGAAAGACCTTGGCCATGCTGGTAAGGTTTATACTGCTCCCAAAATCCAGGGAGTTTTTCAGTCCTAAAGCCTGATTTTCAGCGGCTGCTGAGATTTCCTTGTAGTTGCAATCGTACAGAGAGCTCGTTTAGCCAAATCATAACTTTGCAAAACTCAGCCGTCAGTACCTGTTGTACAGACAGAAACAGCAGAGTTTTGAGAGCCTGACCCAAGGCGGCATCAGGAGTCTGTAGCCTCCTCCTCTCTGCAATAAGCAGCTAAGGTGATGAGTAGCAAGTGTCTGATGTTTCAAACCTGCCACTTAACTACTCTTCAAGCTATTTCTCCAGCATAACCTCTTTATAGACCTTTTATAAGAAACAACCCTGGGATCACACACTTTCAAATTGGTTTGTGCAGCCGCAGTTAAGTTCCCAGGATATGAAGAGCTACCCAGCCATTGTAGATGGTTCTGGGCAGTCTGTAAGACACTTTATTGTTTGCTGTACAATAAGGCAATCTGCCACAGACACACCAGTAAAAAAGATTGTCTGCTGGTGTAATTCCAGAAGCATCAGGAGACTGGGCTCTGAAGGGAGTTTGGTTAAACAGCCCTGACTCAACCCTCGGTCCAAAATGAGCCTGTTCAGTTACTCCCTGGGTGTCTCATGTCCCTGAGATAACAACTGCATGCTGGGTGACAGGAGAGCAGTGAGATGCAGCAGGGAGGAAGAATTTCTCCTGTGTCTCTGCATCAGCCAGCATCCCCAGTAGACAGCACCCTGCAATAGAACACCAGCTGCTGTTGAGGAGAGGGGCTGCTATTTCCTGTGAGGGCGATGGAACCCTGGCCCAGGCTGCCCACCGAGGTTGTGGAGTCTCAGGCTCTGGAGACTTTCAAACACCCCTGGCTGTTCCTGAGTGACCTGATTTAGGGGATCCTGCTCTGGCAGGGTTCGACTGGATGATCTCCAGAGGTCCCTTCCAACTCTAACACTCTGTGATTGCGTGAAAAGCTCACACTCTCAGGGTCATCGCAGGCCATGCATGAACTAAACCAAGTTCTGCCTTGAAAACCAGATGGTGTCAGAGGGTGCTCTACATCATCACTCAAGAGCTGTTTTTCTTAGCCAGGCTTCAGAGGAAGACTTCAGTCAGAGCAGGTTAGGAGCTGTTTTCTGTTGTGCAGCACTAAAGGAGGAGTATATTTACATAGATTAGTTACTGGCTGGACTGTGTCAGGGTCAGGATGTGTCAGGTTCAGTTCTTCTCCAGCTGCAGTTCACCAAGGATCTCCTGATTGCTATTTTGAGTGCAAAGAGAAACAGCCATGCAGATAGTTAGCTGAGGTCACCTGGCTCAGCAACTGCTGCTGCAAAATGGCTTGTTTCCAGTCTTCCAAAAGCAAATCATGGATTCCCAGAGGTCTGATCAGAGCTGAAGCCAGGTTTAAAACTGCCACCTTCTGTATAAAATGGACTCTTGGGTGACATTGCACTGGACCCAAGCTTACTGTGAAATTGTGCCAGACTTGCCAGGCCACTGGCTCAGCCTGGGATGAATTTCAGACCCGAGGCTGTACCCCCAGAGTGCCCAATCTTTCCTATTTATCAATATTTACATCTTGGTTCTGATACAAATCACAGCCAAGAAGATGAATTGTTATTTTCCTCCAGCCTCTCCCAGCTCCTGTGCAGTGATGGCCACTCAGCAGTGTGATGGTCTGTGTGTTGAGAAACCCAGACCTCCTTGACAGGTATATTTAGAGTAAGTACCAGTTTCTTTAACAGCATCAAAACCTTTACCGAAGGGCAGTGCAGACTCTGTTACCTATGTCCAAGGAAAGGCAAGTCTGCTGCCATCTGCTCCCTCAGCCTAAAACTAATGAGTGCATTAACTTGCAGAGAGATTCATAAACTTCTACTGCCTGAGGATGTTATGAGCTGTTGATGTTTCAAGAGTAGCCTCCAAAGATTGCTTAGCTAAGTGTGCTCTGTTTTATTTAGCGAAACCCATCAGAAGGCTCCCATTATTCACAAAAAGGTGAATTATATAGTAGATTAAATCCATCATTTACATTGCTCAGGCAGCAGGGCTAGTGAGCTCACTCCTACCACTCCAGCAGATGGTTTAAAAAATAACAACTGCAGGCATGGTGGATGCAAAGTCTGTGTTTCCCTCTACTGTCTCATGATGTGTGGCGGATGCTGCAGCACCAGAGTAAATTGATGTAAATGCTATTGATGTAAATGATGGCCCAAGGAGCAGTGACTTGTGCAGGGAAGGGAGTTCCAGGAGCAGGAACACAAGTCACAGCTCTTATTCTGCTTCTTTCACCGGGGTGAGAGGCTTTTTCCCATCCTGCCGCAGCACTGCGTTAATTTTCTCCGTATCCTTCTAGTCAAATTAGATTTGTCCTCCCTTTGAGTGTCTAATTAGTCTCTATTTAACATGCAAGTGCAATGTTTTAAATGAGAAGCCTTGATTTGTGGGAAGAGGCTTTGACGTTCAATCTATATTTAAATTCATGGGCAAACAGCCTGTGGACTGAGATACAAGCTGATGGAGTCACTGAAGTCCCCTGGGAGGCCAGCACTGAGAGCCTGAATCACTGGTGTGTTTACCCCCGTGAATGGATAATACAAATGCAGATTAATGCAGGGCTGACTCAGAATCTTTGACTTCAACCCGTGGTGTCCAGCATAGAGCAATGAAGATGATGAAGGAAGTAGATCCGCTCCGTCATGAGGAAAAGCTGAGGGAGCTGGGGGTCTTGAGCTGGGAGAAGAGGAAGTTGAGGGGGGACCTCATTCATGTCTATAAATCTGTGAGGGGTGGGTGTCAGGAGGATGGAGCCAGGCTCTTCTCAAGGTCATCTGGTGACAGGACAAGGGGCACTGGGTGCCAGCTGGAACAGAGGAGGTTCCCTATCAATCTCAGCAGGAACTGCTTCCCAGGGAGGGTCCCGGAGCACTGGAACAGGCTGCCCAGAGGGGTTGTGGGGTCTCCTTCTCTGGAGATATTCCAGACCCGCCTGGCTGTGTTCCTGTGTGACTTGGTCTGGGTGATCCTGCTGTGGCAGTGGGATTAGACTGGATGATCTTTCGAGGTCCCTTCAGATCCCTTAATGCTTCTATGATTCTATGTTGTTTGGCTGGTGTAGAGCTGAGATGCAGACTAATGGTCCTGCTTGGAATGTCCAACCTTGTTCTTCCTTGGTTCCCAGCTGAATGCTGTCTGTGAGCATCTCAGGCACATTTTTCCTCGCTTTTAAACACCAAGCCTCAACATTTTCCAAGTAGCTCTTTGGGGGTTTAGCCATGTGATTCCCATTCCCAACAGCAGTCACATACCGTGTTCTCATGTGCAAATCCATCCCAAAACATCCTGGGGTGCAGCTCTGGGGAGCCACAATGCACTTTGGCAGCTGCCAGTCAGGGGAAGGAGGTGAGCTTCCCTCTTGAGCTGTCTGCTGAACAGCTTTGCTGTGTGAGGCTGTTGAGCACCTGTTTCTGCACACGGGGAGAAGGTAGAAGCTGCTCCCTAGTGCCCTGCACACGCTGCTAAAAAGCTAAGGAGGGAGTTGGGATCGGATGGGTAACTGCTGGAGTGAGCAGTGTGCTGAGTACTCACACCTGGTAGCGCTGCACAGTGAGTTCTAGGAAATTAAGAATGAAGAGAAAGCGGGGTGCTGTTGCTGCCATTGTTGGGGTTGGTATTCTCCTGGAGAGTGAGATGTTCAACTCAGAGCAGACCAGAAGCCGTTTGCTCTACATACTCTTTATTATGTGCAACACACCACTTGCAGAGTGGCCCTCTCTTATTTGTTGGCCAGCTATCTGGGTGGCATCGGGGAATATCTGAGACCACAGTGACCCAGCGGTGACTGCTGCAGGACTTTGGGCAGCAACACAGCCTAGGAAAATGGAAACCATACAGCATCGATTTGAATCTCATTTTGTGAGACACATGGCACCGTTACTGAGGTGCAGAGGTTATGTTTTTTCCTCAGATGAATGTGATTTAGTGCTTTAAGAAATACTGAATATTTTCCAAGGTCCACTTGTTATGTAGGAAGGTGACGGTTCCCCCTGGAATACTGATGGTCAGACGGAGTCAGCGAAGGGCCTCATTCTGTCCCAGCACCTGACTCTATTTAAGCAGTTGGATTTGTTGTGACATAGAATCCTCCTGATGACTCTGAGACAGACTTGCCAAGAGACAATAAAGAATAAAAGTGAAAGAGCGTTCATCCGCAATTACCTTAGCTGCTCCTAGTAACAAAGGCATGAATAATTTTGCATGCAAGTGAGGCTACTCAGAGATTAATTTGGCCTGCAGCTTTATTTTTTAGTGAATTCTCAGTACATTTTTCTTTTCAAAGTCTATTTTCCTGCTCACTATTTGCAAAGGGAGATTGACCGTGACACAGAGTGAGCACATAGTAGTTTCAGGAGTAGCCTGACATGGCCTGTTTATCCTTTGATATGAAAAGCAAGCCAGACAGAATTCTCTCTCCAGGTCTCCATCTGTAATTCCCTCCTTTTCCTGCTTTCTTGTGCTCATCTTGAAAATTATGATAGTAAAATGGCACAGGCACAGAGCTCTTGGCCAGATTATAGCAGCAGAGTGAGCTTTCCGTGCTGAGGCATGCAAAAGAAATGTCAGAGGAAAGAATACGGGGAGTACAGATGAAAGTGCTGATACGACTCCGGTGTCATCCACAGCAACCCTTTAATTTATTCAATCAATTCTGGGACCCTTAGGCTGGGAAAGGATAACTCTGGGATATTAAATCTGGCTCTCTCTCCAATCTGTCACTGCTGTGTCAGAACACATTGATTCTTCTAGTCCTGCTTTTATTAACTGTCTCCTCAACGTGGCCTCTCAGTCCATCACACAGTAACCTGCTGAGTGTGAGACCCCTGGAAAACCTCTGGATTCTCGGCTGACCCCATTCTTTAGCAGTGTCAGTGCAGATGTGCTGACCTGCTATTGCTGTATGTTATTCACCCACACACCCTGGGGAACTGCCATGGGAGACTAGACTGAAAGTCTGTTTTGTCCTTCCACTGTCTCCCAGCCTCGTGCTAGGTGCACCCAAAGGGTAGGTGCCGTGAAGTACTGCCCTGTACCTATCCAGGATATACCTAACAGGCTGTAAATCCTGCCTGTGGCTAGAGGAGGGGTGGTCTGAGGGACCCTCATTCCAGATGCCCATTGATGATGATGTGTTACCTGAAGGGTGGGAGCTGGTCACCCTTGTGTTCTGTCTGTAGCTCAGTTGGTGTAATTGCAGGGGCCATTCCTGGGGATGATTTCCAGCTCAGAGCTGTGTTTGGCCCTGGGGCAACCTCTGTCAGGCAAGTGGCTGCCTAGAGCCATAAAAAGTTTAACAGTAGTTTACTGTGCACAGAGCTCAGAGCTGATGGGCAGGCATTTCCCAGTTTGAGAAAGAGTCAAAGCACCTAACACTGCCCTGGCTCTCCCTCAATTAACTCTGTCTTAAGACAGTTATGGAGAGGACTAAATTCATCCCTCCTATAGCTTCCTTACTATGGATTTGAGGCCTTTTCAAAGGCTAAGTCTACTAGCAAGCCTCCTGTGGATTGGTTTCCCAATGTGCTGGTAGTTGGTGTCACTAGCGTTTTGGTGGTCCACCTTAGTGACCAAAGCTTGCATCATTTACATGCCCGCAAGGCTTTGCCTCAGCAATTACTAGCCCCCACAGCACAGCAAAACAGTCATGGCCATCAGAGCTGCAAGCAACCTTCTGATCACCCACCCCAGCATTCTGTCTGAAGACTCTAACTCAGGCTGCCAGTCCCCTCCGTTTGGACTGACTCTTACTGATTTTTCATCTTAGAAACTGCCAGAGCTGGAAAATCTACAAGGCATTTCTGAACAGATTGAAATGAATCAGATTAATCAGAGAAGGAAATTGCCCGGGGAGTCCGGCAGGGTAAGGGAGCTTCGTGTGCAGATCCTCCACGTCACATCGAGTGACAGACTGAGCAACCCCTGCCTAACAGCCATTGTCACCATGGCCTTGTCTAGCCCTGATACTCCTGGGAAGTTTGGAGAGAGGTTGTTTAAGGTTCCCCTAATTACCTTCCCTGCTGCAGCATCCACATCCACTCGCAGCTTGGGAAATGCCAGCCTTTTGGCTATTTCCCGATCACATTATCCACAGCCCCTGAGTGCTCTGGGGATGGTCTCACTGTTTTAAATAAAAGCTGAGCACTGCACTGGGCTTCTCTGAAAAGCTATGGATTTCTACCAGTACTGAAAAGACTCTTGTTGTGAGGAGAGGTACTTTTCCCCTCTGTGCTCTGAGTAATTGAGACACCGTAATTTATTTGCCCATAAAATCCAGGTGTTTTTGGCACTGTTTCTTTCCCCTGTAGCATGAGCAAATATTTAGCAGCAAATCCTCCCCTTAATTTCATTAATTATCTGCCAGGGTTGGAAGCCTCTGAAATAACGTCTGATTTTAATAGAGATCTCACAGGCAACATAAGCTCCCAGTGCCTCCACTTCTTTCAAAGGTCTTTTTCTCTTTTTACTTTGAATCTGGTTTTAATTCCCTCTCCTTCCCCTCCCAAGGACTTTTGGGTTCCTTTGTTCTCATCCGAGATGGAGAAGAATAGGTAATTGTGTTTCATTACCATGTGCAATCCATGCTGATCCGGGGTAGGTTTCTCCCCAAATAAACAATGAAATAAATTCCCTAATTCATCCCAGTGATTTTGCTTGTCGCTGCCTGCATGCCTAAGCATTCACTGGGGCTGCGGAGATCAAGTTGGGAAGAAAGAATCCATCTTGCTTTGCTGTACACAGCCCAGCATGAATAATACACACAGTGAGGAGAGGAAATGCAGAAGAAACAGCTGACTGAAGCCTTCCTGAAATGATCCTATTCAAGATGAAAACTCCAAGGACCCTGAAGCAGCTGAGAAATCAAGGGGCTGGGGTTTTTTTTACCCCAGAAAAAAAAGTTACTGATGCCTGGGATTCTTGTGAAGTTGAATCTCACTTTGATAATCTGTGGTAGTCCTGGTGCTGCTCCTTTACTCTCCTCCTGCTGCTGCAGCAGCACTGGGATGGCACTGAGGAAATTAGCAAAATAAGAAGACTTCCAGTTGCTTAATTAAAAATTAAATATTCATGGTGATGGAGGATGCTGCTGTGTCCAGGTCCCCGCTAGTTTAATGATAGAAACGCTCCTGTAATCACCCTGAAAGCTGGGTTGCCCAGGAAAATACCAAAACAACCAAACAGGTGAAGTTCAGGGCAGTCTCCGCTGGTTGACAAGTGCCTTGAGGGAAACCATCGCAGGCTATGGATTTGGCAAGGGAGTGACAACTGCAGGGGACTGAAAAGGCCAATTCTCTTCTGATAGGAGCTGACCATCACCTTTCCCTTTCTCCCAGCCCACCTCTGCAATCATCCAGCCAGGGCCTGTAGCAGCAGGCTTCAAGAACAGTCTTGGTCTGTGAAAACAATAACGTCCAGCCTACTCTGTGCTTTGGGGGAGCCAGCTGATCCCCAGGTTTCCACTGGCATCACTGCCCTCTCATTCAGAGCTGTGTTCTCTGGGTCTGCTGGTGCAGCCCCCTGCTTCCAAGAAGCCAGACTTCGGTCTGACTGTCCTTTTGGTTGCCAGCAGGCTCTCCCGAGCAATGATCACACTGGCCTTACGAAACGAAGCAGGATAATACATCAGACAGACTCTCTCCATGGACTCGCAGGGAAAGAATACGTTTATTTTAATAGCTCAAAGGCTGACCCATAGCTCCAAGCACAGAGGAAACTCAGGAGTGCTCCTCTAGCCAAGCCAGCTTGATATTAAAGCCTGGCAGGCCATTTGGCCATGGGGAACATACATGTGCTGGACAGACACCCTTCCCACCATGAGTGGCTGCTGAAAAGTTGTGGTACTGTATGCCATCAGCTGCAGAGGCTTGTCCATCTGCAGAGTACATAAGCATGCTCCACCTGTCTGTGCTTTTCCGTTCTTTCCACTGCATTCCTGGCTCTTACAGCAGGGGCCCTGGCACGGCTCCGCTCTTCTCCATGGCAAAACCTTGTCTTGCTTCAGCGAACCAGGGACAGGCTCGCACAGCCCAGACATCACTGCGTGTCACATCATTATGCGCAGTTTAAGCCGCAGTTGTGTTCCTCTCCAGCCGTGACTGTACTGCAGGGAGTGGAACAGTCCTGTTGGCAGGCACAGAGAGATGCTCACTGAAGTCAGGGCAACCTCCACCCACTACAGTGGGGCCGTTCAGGCAGCCTGGGACTGCCACGCTCCAGTAGCATCAGTGACAGTGCCCTTGTGATCCACCAGTCTGGGCAGATCTGAGACCTGCAGCATCTTAAAGCAGGAACACTGTTCACTGCAGTGTTGTAGATAGCTTGCGCCTCTCCACTTGTCCGTCCTTGTCCCTTTGGAGACTCACCCAGCCCAGAGGAAAACCCTGTCCTGCTGTACTGGGCTATCAGGAACAGAGGTGAGCAGGGATTTCTGGTGCTTTATTCACCAAGGTGAGGGATGGTGCTGTGCACTTACAGGGTTTTCTGAGGAGTGACTCAGAGGTTATTCACAGCAGCGCTGGGTTTCCAGATAGGGAGGTCGGTGGCAATCACAGCAAATCAATCTCTTGTGTGTAAAATATCACTATAAACAAGGAACACATTTCTCATCCAGTCACTCTTTCTCCTGGGACAAACAGGCAGATCACAAATTCTGGTGAAATGAAATACATCTTGCAGAGAATAGATCGATGTGCTGGTTTAGGGGGAAGAGCAGAGAGCAGACTGTGTGCAGGTGTAAAGGGCTGACAGCTGCTATCAAACGCATTCCAAATCCTATTGCACTGAAGGGTTTGTGGGGGAGAAAGCTCTGTGAGAAGAAGGATGAAGGAGCCACAGAAAGGGAGGAATGTAGATTTCATTGAGCAAGTTGTCTGATTATCCCTCCTGAGAGCTGCGTGTGATGTGCATGAAGATGTGCTAGATTGGAGTCTTAGTGAATTTAAGTGGGAAAAATCACTTTAGTAGGAAATGCCCTCAGACAGGGTTTCAATCACCTTGAGTGTGGAGAGCAGAGTCATCTGCAGAGTGCTGCTAACTGGTTAAATATGCAGAGACAGGACAGATGATCAGTGAGGACAGTAATCGTAGAACTACGAGAACTCACTTTAAAAGTGCCATGGGAAAATAATACAGAAAAGTCACCCAGAAAAACTAGCTGCTCTCTCTCATCTTCACTCCTGAATATATTTCTTAGCTTGACTCTTTTTTTATCTGGAACTCATTTCTCCATCCTTGCATCAGGAGAATTGCGTCCAGTTCTGGGCCCCTCAGTTCCAGAAGGACACAGAGCTGCTGGAGGGTGTCCAGTGTAGAGCAAGGAAGATGATGAAGGAAGTAGAGCAGCTCCCTGATGAGGAAAGGCTGAGGGAGCTGGGTCTCTTGAGCTGGGAGAAGAGGAGGCTGAGGGGGGACCTCATTCATGTCTATAAAGATGTGAGGGGTGGGTATCAGGAGGATGGAGCCAGGCTCTTCTCAAAGTCATCTGGTGAGAGGACAAGGAGCACTGGGTGCCAGCTGGAACAAAGGAGGTTCCATCTCAATATCAGCAGGATCTTCTTCCCAGGGAGGGTCCCGGAGCACTGGAACTGGCTGCCCAGGGGGGTTGTGGAGTCTCCTTCTCTGGAGACGTTCCAGACCCGCCTGGCTCTGTTCCTGTGCCATTTGGTCTGGGTGATCCTGCTGTGGCAGGGGGATTGGACTGGAGGATCTTTAGAGGTCCCTTTCTGTCCATAGTGATTCTATGATTGTGTATTAGCAGAGAACCTTTGGAGAATAAATGCATGAACCACAGACAGCCTGACAGGAAGAACTGACAGCAGGGGACAGACAGTGGGACATGGATAGGTGGGCAACTAGAGACAAGCAGAAAGGTCAACAAACCACCATGTGCACTGCGGGTGACTTAGAGCGAAGGCAAGTGTTTGCCTGTTTGTGCTTGTGGAAATTCCGTCCTGACCTGGTGTCTCGATCAAGTTTAATGGTGAATTGCTGCAGTTGTTGCAGTCAGCTGGGAGCAGCACAGCTTGCTGAAGAAGCACCTTATGTGGGGGAATAGCACACCTTGGGGGAAAAGTAAGAGCTAACATCTGTTTCTAAGCTTTGAAACAAGAATTAAGAGTAAGGGATGGGAGAAAAGGGTGGAGTTCCCATCAGTAATTTAGCAGGCACTGACTGGCACACATCCATCTCTAGAACCTGGTCCTGATTGTCTCTCATCTCAACAGTTGCAGCCCCAAATTGAATTGTGTAGTTAGGTCATCTCTGCCTCTCCTAATCATGTGTGACGCTAAATACAATGAAACTCTTTTCTCCAGCACTAATTATTAAGCATGAAAAGTAGATATTGAGCAAGGCCATTGAGCCAAGACAATTCAATAACTAGCAGGGAGGAGAGATTATTTCAATGAAGTAAGTTCGCTTGAGCCAGATGGGGTTCCCAGGGTGTGCTGGGACAATGTGACACATGAAATTGTCCTCTGGCTTGTTTTGACAACTCTAACTGTGCTATTAAAAAGCCATCAACGAACTGGAGTGTGGAGTTGCAAGAAAGGACACAATGAGAGGGAAATTGAGGGCATTTCACACAAAGCGTAGGTAAGTGGTGAATATAAAATGCAGCAAGTCATGGCTGGGGGACTCTCAATTCCTCTGTGATCCTCCATGACAGAAAACTGCTCTATTTCTGCAGGACTAACAGGCAGCTGCTATGTGACCTGCCCCTGCTCAGTGGGACTGGTTTGTCCACTGGATTTCTAGCTAAAAGAGCTCTGAATCCCAGCCCCTCATTTAGTCTTTGTGCTGGGACAAGTCTCCAAGTCAGCGAGTCCTCCCTTTAGATGTGGAGGCTGTTCCCCCAGAATGGAGCTGGGAGGCTGGTGCCAGTATCTGGTGTGTGAGACCTGCACACCAGTGCTGCTGGGTCTGCAGAGAGACACCTGGAGAAGCATGACCTGAAAGAAATTCATAACACCAGAAAGCACATTGTGAATCCAAGCTGTTTTGCCACCTTCTCGTCCTTTTCTCACATCTTTTAGATTTCCTCTTTACTTTTCTTCATATTTCTTGTCCCGTATGCTTTGCCTCGGCCTGGGTTTCTTCATTCCTAACTTGACCCCAAGAGGTCCAGCTGGTAGCCAGGCCCATCAGGAGCCAACACCTCTGCATCCTTACTTTTCTCTGCATTCCTCACGGGACGTCTGCCTTGTGTTCCCTGTCCTGGGGTACTGCTAACAGCCTCTTTAGGGAAGGAAGTGTCATCCTATAACAAGTCGGGTGGTATATGGCATCCAATTATCCAAACAGAATATAATGTAATTTCACCCATGGGCAGCCCTGAAAGGAATGAATTTCCTCTGAGGGTGATGTATGAAGCCGCCTCTGCTATCTCTGTTTGCTGAGCCTCTTCCTTCATTCCCAGCTCCCTGGCAAATCTCTAAAGCTCAGAAGACGCTGGAGCACAGCACGTTTCACAGCTGAGGAACCAAGATAAACCAGAGACATAGCCGCTTGTTGTTTAAATCCCAGAGCAAACAGAGGCAAATTAATGGGTCTATCTATATCCCTCCCTTTCACTCCTCTGTTTGTCTTTTCCTTTCTTGTTTTCTTTCCTCTTTCCCTTTTCCTTTGTTCTTTTCCGTCTTTGTTTCTTGTTATGATAAACACGATTCATGCCACAGTGGTGTGAATTCAGCCTCAGAAGCTTGCTTCTGATGTCAAATCAGGGGAGCAGCTAGGGCAAGGCAGGACACTCCAGGGGATTGAGCAGCTTGGATTTAACTGATTTTGCCCAGGGAAGAGGTGCTGGTGGGGAGGAAAAAGGGAGCTGTGCTAAGATGGGTGAATCAAATCCTGAGGGGAAGGGCCAGCGAGCTGTTGGGCTTTTCCCCAGCTTACAGCTCAGATTTTTAATCATACTCTTAAATAACTCAACACCTACCCTCCAGTGAAGGAGGTTCCCAAGTCTCTGATTTAGAAGTTCTATTGAAAGAGAAGCACATCCAGCGAAATGCTCAAAGCACCTAGGCAGTCTGGTGTCTGACTGTGCAGAAGAAGGGGTTGCTCAGCTCTCTGGATGTTTACTGGGGGCTTGCTGCCTGCATGTGGAGCATCAGTAGGTGTCCACAGTCCACAGGAACTCTGGCATTGCTCTGTCGGTTGCCTGAATGAGTAACACAGAACGAAAACACGCGGTGCCTCAGGCAGATGTGGGAGGGGTAAGCACAGAACTGGATGTTAATAACATGCTCCCCTGAGCACTGAAAACTTCCCTCCTAGCAGGGAATTGTCCGGCTGTGAGCAGCAGATGATGCCATAAATGAATTAAGGTTTGAGGCAAAAGAAGGAGGAATGGAAAGAGGAGCTGCTGTGAAGGAAGGAACATGCTGGGTGTCTGCCGGATCCCTGGCCCCAACCAGCGGGGTGCTGCCCCAGGGGCTGCTTTGGGAGTCATCACTCCAAAACTAGACCCAGCTCTGACGCAGCTTCTGCGCTTCCACACTCTCAGTGTGAAGTCTCTTCGGCTAACACATCATGCCTGTGTCTGCTCTCAAGAATTCAGTCGGCTCTGTGCATGGCACTAACTGGCTGATAGAAAGGCCAGGACACCTCTGCACTGCAGTGGGTTAGTGATCGGTTCTTCCCTTCTAAAGGTTTGGAAGGGGGTGAGAAGGGAGCCTCCTCTTTACAGCACTGGTAGAAGACTTAGGAAAGGCTGTGCAGACCTGCACAGGCAGGAGGCATGAAAGCAGAAGTGGTGTTAATCCTTCTGGGCCAGACTCTGATGCAGCCTCGCATTGTAGGATCACACACCATCTCCGGCATCCTGCAACAAATCAAACAGCATGTTGTGCGAACTCCAGCTGTAGTCTCCTAAACTGCTGCCTTCATGTTTATTTAAAAGAGCAGACTGTGAAGCTTGTTTAAAAGCACAGCCCGTGGAAAACGACAGCAAACGATGCTGAGAGCAATTCTGCAGATCCCAACGGCCTGAGCGAACAGGAAACCCTTATCCTATAGGAACAGGACACAGAGGATTCAGGAGAGCCAGTCCTGTCTGCCCTTGTTATAGGTTTATTTTTCCTCCTGCCCTACCTGCCTTTCCCCCTCCTGTTTAAGGTAAATACCAACCAGTTGCTGGAGGCATCTTTATCTCTCTGAAGTGGTGGTTCCTATTGATGTCCCATTTGAAAGGAGGCTGGAGTGGTTTGGCATGTATAGTCTTTTCTGCTTCCTTGCTGTGTCTTTGTTGGGGGTATAATTTAGGACTAATTAGTTCTCAGCTCTCCAGCCTCACAAAGGAGCATCAGCACCTCGTGGGCTCTATTTGCTGAAGTCTGTCTGAAGCAGGGACACTCTTTCATGGTTTTGTACAAATAATTAGAATAACTTAGCCCAAGTCCCCTGGGATGCAGTTTGTGTTTAAAGTGCTTCCCTTCAGTGAGTGTCTGTGTTGGCATCCAGGGTACAGAAATGCTGCAGGAGCTGAGGCCTCTTGCCAGCCTGGTGGTCTCCAAACCTTTCTCAAAGGTATATTTGAGAGTTGTGCCTCTCCGAGAGAGCAGCTAAACAGCAGGAGTCACATACAGGCTTGGAAGAGGAACCATGGCTGACAGATCCTGTACGTGAATGCAACAGGTCCCCTTCCAGCTCTTGTGGGACTGTACCCGGTTCATGCCCTGCTCTGGGGACCCTTCTTTCAGTCCCTTCAGCTTGAGGTGGTTCTGTGTCACCCCATCAGCTCTGTATAGTGAGCCATGTTCATGTTCAGGGTCACTCTCTTCAGCTCAGAGTGCCTGGGCATCTCTGAGGCCAGTGGAGTTCAACTGTCCAGGTAACACCGCCTCAGTCAAGTGGTTCTGCATGAAGGTTGAATCCTGTTTCTGACCATGAAGACCCAGATCTCCAGATCTCCTCTTTTCATGTGTGTGATATCTTATCACACAGACCTGAAATGTTTCACATCTCCGGGATTTCAACCTCGTGCACTGTCAGTAACGTAATCCCCTCACGCTTACTCAATCGCTGCCTTGAGTGATAATTTGCCTGCTTTTAATGTCTCTGCACATAGAGGTTGAGTTACAGTTGCTGTGGGAACCATAACTTTGAGTTTTATGATTCAAAAAGAACAAGAAGATTATATTTATGTTCGTTCTTTATTTTGCTTATGAATCAACATGTTAATATTGATGCCATGGAAAGAAGAAAGAGAAACAAACTCCTAAACCGAAGCAAAAACATCAGACTCTGAGCTGTTTGTTTGCCCTTCTGCCAACTTCCCTTAACAGGAAGAATCCCCACAACAACAAAGAACAAGGAATCAGGCAAAGGGGAAGGAAGAAAGAGTAGATATCAGAGGTGAAATCAAGCTGTTGAGGGATAAAATGTTTGCGTTTACCAGTCAGACCACAACACGGCAGAACCTTGGGGTAGAACCACCCGTGATTTGACACTGAGCTGGGAGAGTGCAGACCTGGCTGAGGGCAATGTGAATTGCAGTGATGCTGCTGTGGCAGGAGGATTGGACTACATGATGTTTCGAGGTCCCTTCTGATCTCTAATGATTCTATAAATTATTCTGGGAACAAAACAGACACTGAAAAGCCCATGGTGAGACCTGAGATCTGTGTGGGTGGTGTCTTCCCTTGCCCTGGGGGAGCTCACAGGTCCATGGACTTGGAGTAGAAAGGTTTGTGCTTCACAGGCCCTGAGAAACCAGAAAGTGCTTATAGGAGGCTCCACACGTGCTTTACCCATCTCTTGAAATGATGAAGCCAGTTTGGATCCACATTGACTCTCCTGGATTTGGACAAATGGGTAAACACCACCCGGCTGTCCCTAACCCTCACCAAACAGAAGTGGCCAAGACTGTGCCTCTACACCAGTTCCTGGATGGTGCAGATGCTTCACAGAGCTGGCTGAAAAGGTAGAAGAAAGCTAATTGTCAGCCTGAAGCTAAATCTGTTTGGGCTGCTGCTGCTCTGTGGCAAGATCTTGCTGCCAGGATAGAGACCCCAGCAGTAAAGGCACAGCATGCAGATGCCCACAAAGCCAGGCAACCAAAGAGCATACCAATGACCATGAAGGCAGCCAGAATATTCCCGATACATCTAGACTGGGAGCACAAAGGTGAGTTACTGTTTGCTCAGTGGGCCTGGGACTCTTCCAGTCATCAGGGAAGAGATGTCACATATCAATGGGCTTGTGACCCAGGGATGGGTGTAACCATAGGTTATTCCTGACTGCAGTACCTGTGCTACTAAACAGCCCAGACCGTTCAACCTCTGTGATACGGGAGACAGTGGTTAAAATATGAGTCTGGAGAGGCCCAGCAGAACAGCATCTTCAGGATCATATCCTCTAACAGCAGCACGATACCAAAGATTATCTCCTGTGAGCTAGGCACAGCACACATTTCCAACGGCAGAGCAGACAGCTGGACTACTGGGAAATCCGTCACAGCGTTCATTAAGAGCCACTGGAAGTGCTGGGTCAAAGGTCGGGCTTGATGATCTTAAAGGTGTCTTCCAACCAAAGATATCCTGTGATTCTGTGAAGCTCAGCAAACTGATGAGCGCTGTGTGTCTGCTGACAGAGAGGGATTTCTGGATTTGGAATGCAGGAAACCTCACCAGGAACTGTTTTTCCGATAGACTCCAGAGACACACTGTGCATCTGAATTAGCCGAGTGAAGAAATTCTTCATCTCTTGTTCCTTTGCATGCATCAGGATGGTTTCTGGATGCTCTTGGAGAGTTGCTTTCGTTGGCATTGCTTCCTGGAGTTAAATCCAACCTCATTTCTACAGGTTCTTCATCTAGGCAGCCTCCAACATCTGGAAGAACAACATCGACAGCATAATTCAGCATAATTTCTCCTGCAGTCTGTCAACAAGAGCACAGAAAAGTGCTCTCCTGTGAGTTGGGAAGACAACACTGAAAAGCCTCCATCCTTTTTCTTTGGATCATAATTAGCAGTGATACTCTTAACGGCAACAACCCCCAAAGGAAACACACTCCAAAGCCTGTGAAACTTGTTTTCCCCTCTCACCTCTGTTCATTGGCAGAGGGGCTGACTGAGCCAGAGGTGGGTCCTGCCTGGAGCCTGGAGGAGCTCTTTGTGAAGCTTCTTACAAGGTCTAGTAATCACCAGTGGAGGCTGAGCCCTCCTTGCTGCTGTGCTCTACTGTCTTGGCTCCCAGTGAGGAATAGTCTGTCCTAGGACTGGCCAGCTGCTGCCAGATGGTGACACTGGTGTTAACTTTCTTTAAGTAGAGAGTGTCAGATAGCATAAACCTGCAGCAACAGGGGAGAGCATGGCTGTGTAGTGCTCTGCACAGGGTCCTCCTGCTTCCAAGCAGTGGCCAGTACAGACTCGTAGTCACACGTGAATAGGACAAGGGATGGTGAAGTATGAGCTATATAAACTAGAACCTTTCTAAGACAGCTCCTTCAGATGAAACCATAAAGTTATCTCTTTTCAATTTATCTCTAATTTTAAATATAAACATAAATTTACCATTTTAGATTTAAATATAATATAAACCCTCTCCTTCTCACAAATCACCGTCTCCCTGGTTCTGCTGCCTCCTGTGATTTCATCCGTTATTGCTCTTGACTGCGCTGGTGTCCGTAAGAGAAGTGAAGCAGCCCAGATCACCAGGAACTTGTGCGAATCACCACCAGTGAAGAGGGGCTGGAAGGACAGAATCAGTCAGGCCTCTTGGAAAAGTTGTTTGGGTGCACGAAACAAAAAAGGGCAAACATTAGCAATATTAAAATCAGATTCTTTCAGAGGCTTCCGCTGGTCTCCTGTGTGACAGAAATAGCTTTGTTTCCTAAACACAGAGCAGGCATTTATTTCCACAGCAGACAGTGATGGCTGAGGAGGAATCACTCTAGTGTGGCAGATAAATAACGTGAGTTTCTGACATTATTTTGCACTCCAAAGCTCACAGAATTCATAACAGCCTTCAGGACAATAAATCTAGAGAGCAGGTTATGGATTTAACATTTTAGCTCCTGGATAGCTACTGTGTGAGAGATATTAAATGGGTACTCCAGTGGATCAATGGATCCACAAGACACACGGTTCCCTGCTCGGTTGGGCTCTGCCCCCGCTGCGATGAAGCTCTCAAGAGACTCCTGTGGAGCTCGCTCACAGCGCGGCGTGCTCCTCCTAGGACCAGCTCCAAGTCCAGCCATGTATTTGTTGGGTTCCTATTTTCCTAGGAGCACAGTATGGAGGTACTTAGAGGTGTAACCTCAGAGAGACCTTGGGAAGCAGCGGAGCATTAGCACACCCATGGGAATCAGACATGGGCAGGCACTAAGGGACTTACCTGCTGCAGCCCAAAGTTTCAGCAGTTCCTGTCAGGGTTCTCTGCGGGTATAAACCGTTCTGAATCCAGCAGATCCACTGCACTGACCACACAGGTCTGCACCAGGAGAGCTGGTAACTGGTCTAAGATGGAGCTGAGGTGTTTGCTGACTTCAGGAATATTTATCACCAAGCTGGGCTGGGGTGTTTGGGGTGTGCTGATAGAAACCAGTGAGTGCACGGAGAGAAGCCCAGCAGGATCTCTGTGTCTCCTCTTGTGAAACAGGAGGCAGGTTTGGCCAGGCTGTTTCTCTCCTTGCCTGTCACACATGCTGGTTCTGCATTTCCGTTCCATCAGCTATGGCCACTGCAAATATTTGATTTCAGGGAAGCAGCTCTCATAGTTTGTGGATGAGGGAGGAGGCATGAATATGTATGAGACTGTAATTGGCTCCCACACTAACCAGAGTGCCTGAAGGCCCAGGCATCCCGGCTAATTGTTGTAGACAATTAATAACTTAGATTCTACTAATTCCATATCATGCTGTGCTACTCATTACAGGAGCAGAGTGAGATTCTCTGAGAAAGCTGCTTGGGGATAGAGTGTTTGGGGATCCAGGCTCAGGGGCGGAGGTCACACCTGGGCTGGCTCCATTCTCAGCTCAAACAGCAATAGTCAATGCAGATCACAGCCACAGCAGGAGACAGTGACACCAGTTGGTCCCTCAGCCTTTGGCTGAGTTCTGAAGTCATGGTGAGGAAGGGTTCTGACCCCCTTGCTCCTTCTTAGAAACAGGAGATGGATAATAAGTTTGTGGGCTTAGTAAAGCATAAAGCAGATCAAACCACCTGCTGTCACCCAGCTGGTGAGGGGGAGAAGAACCTCTCTCAAACTGCTAACCACCCCCCTTCTGATCCCCTCCGGGATGCTGTTGGCTCCCTTGGCCACCAGAGCACATTGCTGGCTCAGAGCCATACTGCTGGCCACTAGGACCCCCAGGTCCCTTTCTCCTCCACTGCTCTCCAACACGTCAGTCCCCACCCTCTCCTGGTCCCTGGGGTTGTTCTTGCCCAGATGCCAGACTCTCCCCTGACCCTTGTTGTTTCCTCATTCCATTTCTCTCTGCCCAGCTCTCCAGCCTGTCCAGCTCTCGCTGAAATTCTACAACTGAGTCTCCTTGAGAGGAATCACTTGTAATTGATAGACGGGGATGTGGCAGCTCCCAGTTTGCTCTCTACTGTGAGGTCTGGACTAGATGTGGACAGTGCATGGGGGAGTACTCACACTGGCATGAGCAATCCGCCCTGCAGGAAAGCTGGTATTACTCTTCAGCCAGACTGCTTGATAAGTACTCTGAGCAGTGATGGACCCTGCTTTTCAGAGTCTAATAACGTTCACTTTTCCCGGGTTTAATGCACTTGTCACAGCAGCATTCATCAAAAAGTAAACAGCACCCGAGAGAGCACAGCTCCCCAGTGCTTGATCGCCCAGGAAATGGATGGTGCTCCAAGCTGAGATTTTTGCAGGCAGCATGGAGCACTTTTTGTCTGGAGGTAACTGATTTTTTATGGTGTTCCAACAAGGTCCTCCATTAGCTCCTTCCCCTTTCTCCAGCCTTTATGTACTTGGGCTTGCTGGGACTTTAACTGCACAACTTCAGGAACTTGCTGTCTCCTATTCCGATCTGAACTTCCTTCTTTTCCTTTCTGTTAGAATTTTTCCTGGAGTTTCATGCCAGACATCAGGAAGCTCCTCCTCTGCAGCTTTTCTTGCACAAATCCTGTAGCAGCAGTTACAGGTACCGGTCCTGGGCTGTAGGTTTTCTCTTCCATTGTACTACTTTTAATCCCCTTAACTGTCTCCTTCACACTTTTTTATCTGTCAGAGCGAGTCCAGAGACCATGAAAATGCTCAGAGAGCTGGAGCCTCTCTGCTCTGAGGACAGGCTGGGGGAGTTGGAGCTGTTCAGCCTGAAGAGGAGAAGGCTCCAGGGGGGACTTGTAGTGACCTTCTAACCCCTGCAAGTTTGACAGATTCACAAGTTTGCAGGTTGGAAGGAACCTCAGGGATCATCTAGTCCAACCTCTGAAAGCAGCATACAGCTCAAATGAGCTGGCCCCTCAAGCTGAGCAATCCCCCCCTTCCCTTGGAAGACCATTCCACTGTCTGACAGCTCTCAGCGTGAACAACTGTCCTCTCAAATCCAGTCAGAATCTCTCCTGGAGCAACTTGTAACCATTCCCCCTTGTCTTTTCTACAGGACTCCTTGTGAAAAGAGAGTCTCCATCCCTCCATCACAGTTATCTGACTGGGCATGAAGCACCAGCTCCTCCTGTTTGTTTCCCAGACCGAGTGCATTGTTATAGGTACACTTTAGATGGCTGGTCTTTCAGTCGTTGTTTAGGCAGACAGCAGAGGCACATTTTACACCTCCTTCCCCAATTGGCTGCAGTGAGTTGCACTTTGGATCCCTCCCCCCAAGTCCATCAGTTTAAAGTCTGCCTCACCAAGTTGGCTAGCCTGCTGCCAAAGATTCCCTTACGTGTTTTAGAAGGCTGGATTCCATCCCTCCCTAGCAGATTGCAATCTTTGTAGAAGATGCCAATGTCATACAAGCCAAAGCTCCCGCGTTGACACCAGCCACGTAACCAGAAGTTGAGCTGCGTTATGTGTTTAATTCTATTTGCCTCTAGTCCTTGAACTGGTAATACAGAGAAAAACATAACCTAGGCACCAAAGCTCTTCGCCTTCTCCCCCAGGGCCTTATAATCATTCTTGTTTCTGCTTAAGTGTGTGCTTGCAGTGTTGTTCACACCTACATGAAAGAGTAGCAGTGGATAGTAATCTGTGCTTTGAACAAGTTGTGGCACCCTCTCAGTAACATCCTGTATCTTCGCTCCAGGTAGGCAGCATTCCTCACGTGACTCCCTGTCAGGAATACAGATGGGTGCTTCTGTGCCCTTTAACAGGGAGTCTCTGACTACAGGCACATGTCAGTTCTGTCCAGGATGTCCTCCTGTTGGTTCAGTAGCATTCTGTGGGTTTTGCTCATCCTCGTTGCTGTCTGGTTTTCCTGCAGAGTGCTATACTGTTCTGCACGGACACATGGGGAGGTAGGCGAGTCGCTGGGCAGATGCACCCATGGCTCTGAGCAGGGACTTTTTGCCACCACCCCCTGTCCCGTAGTTCATTGTCTTTGCTTGGTGCTTGCCTTCTGTGACGGCCTTGGAGTCGCTTCCACTCACTCCTTTTGCTCAGGCTTCTGTCTTCCTTCAGAGAGGTGCAGGACACAGGGGACCTTTGTGTGTGGGTGTCATTAGGCCATTGTACAGAGTGCATAGCCTGGTCACCATTCTATCTCCATATCAGCCTCCCTAGTGCTCCAGAGCCTTTCTACTTCGGCCTGTAGCCTTATAACCTCATCTTGCTGCTGTGCTGTTCAGTTAAGCAGATCATCTACCCGCTCACACTGCACACAGCCATCCTCAGAGCTGCCCCTTGAGACAGATGCCCTCTTTCAGGACAGGGTCGTGTAAGCAACATTGGATGGTTACAGGGACCCAAAGAACTCCAAATCTAAAATGTAGCTGCAGATGAAATGAAGGGGAATAGTTAGAAATGAATGAAAGTCACAAAGTGCTGATGGGCACTGATGGAACTTGAATCTCTGGGCCACACTGAAGTAACCATACCCACACCACCCACCGGCTCCGGCCATTCTCACTGCGTTGCCATCTGCTGCACGATGGACAAAAACTCCATCATTTTCTGGATGTCCTCATGCAAAGCACAGCAAGGATTTCTGCTGATGGTTTCTGCTCTTCTGGCTCTGAGGACACAAAGCTGGGCTGCCACTATAGGAAGGCCATCCAGACAAACATCCTCTGTAGGTCTCTCACCTCTGATCCTTGGAACCTGCGGAACTTTTCCTGAATTTGATGAAACTCTCCTCGTTTTTCCCCAGGGACTGGATTTCCAAAATATCCCATGGCTTGCAGCTTCTAACAGACAGTTCTCTGCCAGCACCTGAAGCAGTCCCCAAAGCAAAATAAACAAGTAAAACCCAAGCTACACACTCTGCCTGAGCTTAATGCAAATAAATCCTAGAAGTATTAAGTTCAGGTCTAAATCTCGCTCTCCATCTTCCTGTCTTCTATGCTGTCTGTTTCTTACCTAAGAATGCTTTATCAAGGTGCCAACCTGGGTTTATTTACAGTTTAGCTTTTTCTGAAGCCTCTGTTTTGTCAGTCTGCTTCCCCATTTATGCTTCTCATTTTACCTTTACACTGATAGCACTGGGTTGGTAAGTAAGGAGATGGCACCAAAAGCAACTGCAAGAGAGATTCCTCCAGCCCTGCCTCCTGTGAGATATTGTTTTCCATCTTGACAGACTAGAGGCTCTTCTGTCTTGATGGTTCTGGAGGCAGCACAATTGGATCTGTCCCCAGATTGCCCTGACTGCACGTTGCAGCTTTCCACATGGACACCAACCCACTGACAGTGGTACAGAGGGCTCTGGTGGATGATGTGGAGCCACCATAGCAGGCAGGACTGGCCTGCCAGAACCTGAAGCACTTCTTTGGTAACAGGTAATTCACATCTCCTGTTTGCCTGGGACACACGTGGCCACTTTTCTTGCTCTTTCAGAGATCCAGACCAGTTGATTTCCTCACCTGTGGGGTCAAACAGCCATTCTCCCACATAAGCAGTTCAAGCAGGCTGATGTTCAGGTGGAAATGTCTGCACAGAGCACAATCCAGAGCTACACTGAGAACAGAAGAGGTTTGATTGCACTCCCTGTTTGCTTGGGGTATGAAAACAGCACAATTCTCTTTCATCATGTGAGGGAGGAAGCTTTTCTTGGCTGGGTGGAAGGACCCAGAGATGAAAGGAACACTTAGCTGCTTAGCTTCCCAGTATATAAATAGCTGTTGCTGAGAGAACTCGGAGTGTGCTGTTTTAGAGGAAGGACAAAAGATTGATTTGTGAAGCAGATACCAGATAGACCTCCCTACTGCTGGGCATTTGAATAGACAGGTAATGAGTCAGATGCTCCATTGCCAGGAACTGGCCAACCTTCCTGAGGTCAGGATGGCCCAGGACTGATTTAGAGCAGTTATGAATGTGGCCCGTGTTTTCTTGCCACACTTATTTTTGATCCACAGTGGTTACAATAACAGAAAGAATAGCTGATATAACTGTGTGGAATCCGAATGACATCCCCTCTTGTATTGTGACTTTGGAACGTGACACATTGCACGTGCACACTGGAACGTTTCCTACATACTGCTCATGACACTTTACACCAGGAGACAAAGGTGTGGTGTTGAGGAATCCCTCTGCTTGCTAGGAAGTTCTCACCTAGAACCTTCCTAGAAACGTTCTGGTTTGTAGGAGTTGTCTTGCTTTCTGGATATCTCCTCAACCATACTGACTTCTGCAGGCTCTCCTAGTTAATCAGGAGTTGAAGACATGGGTAGCATCTCCTGATGTATTCCAAAGCAGTAGTATGTAGGTTCCCTTGCCTCAGCATGTGAATGGGTTCATTTGATTTCTTTTCCTCCTTTTTTCCTGATTCTTATTCTGCTCTGGCTGCCTGGAACAGACATTTCTCTCACCTGGCTCTCAGAAGCACTTTTCTACTGCCGCTGCTGATATGCAAAACCTCCTGATTGTCTCCACTGCATTGCTGATGGGGAGGGAGTACAAAAGGCTGTTGTGCTCAAGCCTATTTTATTTTTATTGCTTCAGAAAGGAGTATCTGAAACCCCCAAATATTTCAGCTTAAACTAATATATTTTGGTTCCAGACAGTGCCCTTTAGAGATTTGTTTCCTGTGAAGAGCTGATATATCCAGTTGTTGAAGTAGAGCATTTTTTGAGAGGCTATTAATTCTTATTTCATAGAATTATTGAGGCTGGGAAAGACCTCTGAGATCATGAAGTCTAGATGTTTATGTGTTTGGAAACAAATGGGCAGGTCTGAAAAGCTTTGAGCACCCACCAACTCTGATCCCAGTAATGGGAGCTTCAGGCCTGATGCTGAGGGGTTTAAATACAGAAAAACCTCCCTATGGACACCTGGAGTCAAACACCCAGTTATATTACTGGAATGCGTTGGCTTTTCCCAAGGTGACTAGTGTTCCCTGCGGCATATTCCTCCTTCAGGACCTTTTCTTCATCAGAGAGAGACTTTCTGCAAAGCATCAGGACTCAGAAGGCATCAGTGATTTCTGCCTGTGACACAGAGCCCCTGAGAGGACCTGAAGGTCAGGCATCTGCTAGGGGATCTCAGGCAGTGAAAATGCAGCTGAAAAGCTCAGTTGACAGCCCTCCCTCTGTGGTGTCGGTGGTGCTCAGGGCACTGGAAATGGAATGTGGCACTCATTGCCTCTGCCTCACCAGTTAATACTCTCTCTGGTGAGTGCTAAGTGCCAACTGGCTGTGATTTTTGGCCTCTTTGATGTGACCTTGTAGAGTGAACTTCGTTTCTAAGTGCCAGATTGAGCAGCCTTCTTTCAGCACTGTACAAGCCACAGAGCACTGCTGGATGCGTTGCAGGTCTGCGCAGGATGCAGGTGGCAGAGGACAGTGTGGAAGGGGCAAGTTTAGAAATCATGGATTTACCCTTTCGAGGTCATTAACACTAAGGCCTGAGTGTGGTGGACAAATAAATGGCAGCCCAGACCACTCCCACCATCAGACTGTGCTGCAGAGATCAGAAGGGTGAAGAAGGCATCCAAGGCAGAGATAACCACAGTGACTTAGGAGCCCAGAGTGAATGCTGGGAGCCCAGGAATAGAGGAGCAGGCAGTGTGATGTGCCTCAAAGCATCCCCCCTCTTTATATCTTGTTGTTATTTATGAAAAGCATGAAAAAATTGAAGAAAGTGTATCTAGAGTAAAAGTCCACTAATTATTGTGTCTCCCTTTCTGTGTTCAAATCCTACTGTGATCTGTGTGGTAGAGTGTAGGGACAGCCAATTAGCTAGAGGGCAGACAACATGGTATTAGATGCTCTACAAGTAGATTTGAAGGATTGAACAATGGCAGAGAGTTTCTACAGACTTCCAGAGTCTGAGCAAAACCAGAATGGAGACAAAAACACAAGGCCAAAGATGAACTGTGGAACAGGAATAGAAATTGGGGTAGAAAAGGTAGAGCCAAAGGAAGATGACTAAGAACAGGGCAACACCACCCCAGCTGATGGGTCCCTGCAGGGAAGCAGCTGCTACACTTCTTCACTGACTTCCACCTCAGAGTGGTCTGTAATGTCTAACCACACCAGAAGTGGCCTGTGTCTCTCCCCTGGTTTTGTCTGATGAGAGCACAAAACTAGAGGGAAGAATGGCTTCTTCAAGGCCATGTGGTGAATCCGTGGCCAGAGCTAACTGGGGATAAGCCTCAAGGCTTCTTGAGTCCCTGGCCTGCAGCCACCGTGCCTTCCCTGGCACGAGGCAGCTCTGCAAATCCCGCATTCATTACAATACAATAAAGCTTTGCTGTACGGGTATTTTTTTCCCAATGTCTCTCAAAAAACCCAAGACTGATTTGCATTTTAAAACCACCGGTTACAGCTCAGGAAAATGCTATTCACTAGTTTCCAGATCTGGGGAGTAAAGATTCTCTCCCAGTTATTCTCTGATGGTTCTTCTGCCTAAAATATATTTTTGTCCTAATTGCACAATACTTATTGCTAATGTTTATGTCATGAATATTCATGACATCCTGGGGCTTCAAGGCTCCCGTGGAAAGGAAAGCGCAGGAGGCATGGCAGCCCCCATCCTCTGACACTCCATACTGGGTAGAGGCACCAGGCTGAGAAGGCTTGTTTGCTTAGGATATGAGCTGTGGGGCACTAATGCAGTCTGGAAGCCTTTGGGGAATGCTGGTGAAACTCCATTAAACAGAGCAGTGAAGGCCTTTTGAACAAACAACTTCCATCAAACCATTAGCTTCACTTAATTGCAAGGAAAAAGGCCCCCCACACAGCGGGGGGTTAGAACACTCTCTGCCTCTCTTCACATCTGTTTCTTTTTTCTCCAGCAATCTGCAAACGGGACTCCCTTTCTAGAGACCTTCAGGACTGGGGAAACTCATCCTGCCCTCAAAAGTGTAGGATTTTACCTGCCAGCAGTAGGTTTCCACATACAAATTTGAATGGAAATATCCCCCCCATCCCATGGTGTGCAGGTGCCTGCAGTCCCAGCGCTGAGCAGGGTGCACGGGGCTGGGTCACAGTTCCTTCGCGCTGCTGTGGCTGAAGGCTTCCAGGCTCACTGATGTTCAGATGGTGCCATCTGGCTCTCGTGAAATATATGAGAAATGTTATCCAATAAACGAGGGAGCTGGCTGCCTGCCTGCCTTCACCTCCGTGCTCTTTGGGGAAGTGATTGTTTCTGCATCTGGGAAATGTTTAACGTAAATTTGGAGAGCTGGTGGTTTGAATTCGGGCCTCAGTCAGTGGTACCTAGAAGCTCTTTTGCTTGATCAGAGCAGGGATGAGGTTTATAAATACACAGGGCATAGCCTGTAATGCGGTTTTGTTAGTTTTGGGGACAGATCAGAAATCTCCCTGTCCTTGGTGTTCCATCAAGCGGGATGTGTGGGTTAGGAAAGAGGATAAAAGGTCAGAGTCCCAAGACACTGGGAAACAAAGAGGACAACTTCAAAAGGGCTGAGGGATGTTGCTAAACTCAGCATTTTGTGCTCAGTCCTCACTGTTCTCCTCTGAAAATGTGCTTCATCTGCAGCTCAGTATCCTTCAGCGATCCCCAGGAGCTGAGGGGTGTGGAAAATACCTGCAGATTCTCCTGAGACAGCTGGCAGCTGATAAAACAGAACCTCTCTGACTGTGGGGCTACTGCCCTTGTTTGGGTTTCTCCATCATTTTCTTTCCACATTATCAAACTTTCCTGGGGTATTCAAACTGCCCTGGCTCTAACAGCAAGCACCAAGAGAAGGTTTCTCAGATATGAAAAGTCTGACCTCCCAGGGCCTGACTGTTCTCACCAGAAAGCCCACTGGCTCCTAAGCCTGTTACAGTGCCCTTTGTGTGGCAGAGATCAGGCCCAGGGCCATAAAACATCATGCACCACCATCCTGCACAGAGTGACCCTTCAATTCAGACACCAAGCACAGCACACACGTTCTTTTGCACAAACACTGGTAGCTGGTGTTTGCTCTGAGGAGGTGCTGGCAGGCTCTGTGTGCGCTCAGGCGTTCACTTCCACATTTCACCTTGCCGAGCCTGGCTCCCAAGCCAGCCATGGCGTTTAATAGAAGTTCAATGCTCAGTGGTTACCTGGCCCTCCCTGATCTACGGCTGCTACAAACTTGAAAGCCTTTCAGGCACTCAGGCAGTAATAGACCTTGTGGAAGCTGAAAGTCCCCCAGATAAAATCTACAAGACCTAAGAGAGCCTGTCTGGCATTATTTAATGCTTTAGTAATGAGCTCCTGAACAGGAAAGATTGCCTGGGTAGTTTTATTCTGCATAGATGAGCAGTCGGAATTTCAAAGAGGGGCTATAAATATAAGCAAGCCAGTGGTGCCTGATTTTGGTGTGGAAAACAGTTGTGCTGAGTGTGTGAGAAGGTTAAGGAGAGCAGGAGTAAAGGGGAAGATGTTTTCCTCCAGCCTTCCAGCTCCAAAAGGCATCCTTTAGCCAGGCCTGGCCTTAAGTGGAGTGGCAGTCTTTCTCCTCCTCCCAGTCTGTGGCTGCGTGTGTATAGGGAGCATGCAGCTCGCTAAGCAAGTGTGGCACGGTGCTGGCGTCTCTTGGTGTCACTCCTGGGTTTGTGTATTTGCCTGGTGAATGAGGACAACAGCTCTGCTTTTTTCAAGGGGTGAGGGGGTGAACAAAAGCCACAAATAACCTCAATTCTTCATTGATGCATTCGCATTGTTAGTGGGGTGGTGATGAAGCAGAGACCTTTGTGTAGCGCCTGTGTAAGTATCACACATACAGGCTAACAGAGCTTGTGCTCATGTGCACAAGTAGTTCTGCTCATGTAGAGAGCTCTAACCTGCCTCTGAGTGAAACACTGCTGTTTGTTCTGTGCTCCTGCCCTTCCCATCCCCAAACATTTGAAAGCTTTTAATTCCTTCCAGTGCAGAAGGAAGAGAGACTGAAATCCCAGAAGGTGCCATAGAGAAGGGCTGTCACCCCTCAGCCACCCCTTCCCATCCTGGTGTTCCGTTACAGGGCTGTTTGAGTGCTGCGCAGACACCTGTGTGTTCATGGAGTGAAGTGATGGATGGGACAGTCTGAGTGTCTCTGTACTGCCAGGGGACGGTGTGCTCCTCAAGTATGTACTGTAGGTGCTAATACAAGACAAATTTCTAATTCAGCTAAGGGCTGGCATAGCTCTGTGGCAGAGAAAGGTGTCCTGTGTGTTTATGCTGCTAGAAAACCATACACGAGTTTTAAAAGCTAAAGCTGTCAACCTGCGTGCAGAGAAGAGATGGGGCCAGCATGTCGTGAGTGGATGTGTCACCATCTCTTTGTGTCTGTCAGCCCACGTATGCCTCACAGGACTTGGTGTACAACACACTTGTGCAGAGAGGAGCAGGGGCCTTTATGGGCTCACACCTGTGTGTCTGCTGTGCCTGGATGCCTGCTGGAACTGCTGCCGAGGAGAACCATGAGTGCTTGTATGCAGCGCTGACTGATAACCCCCTGCAGTTTGCTGGGCTCTGCTGTGTGATTGATGGAGCGTCGGCCCTCACATCAGCGTGGGCTTTGCTTGCACCACTGGCAAAGTTAGAAAAAGTGATTTTTCCCTTTACTGTACACTCACCATTTTCAACAAAATTGCCAAGCCCTCACCATCACCTGCTCAGCAGAAGCCTCCATCACTGGCAGAAACGCGCAAAGCTGGTGTAAGGCAATTGTACTTCGGGAGCCTCATTAAATTTGCATTCCTCGGAGCCCCACAAGGAAGATGATGGTCTGGCTTTGTCTGCCGGGCTTGCTGTTCACTTTGGGCGATGTATCAGAGAGAGTACACAGCCACCTGCCTGGAGGCAGACTCGAGTGATGGGCCCGTTTCCCTGTGCTGCTCTATTTGTTACTGACTTCACAGACTAAAGCTAGGCTGAGGGATATTTTTCCTAGGCACCATCAACACTCAGCTAAGAACACTGGGCAAAACCACGTTTAGGTCACCTCTGTGCTGTGGTCTCATTAAAAGCTGTTGCCATCCGGTAGTTGGTCAGCAATTTACTGACGCAATCCTGCTCCTGCAGGAGTTAGAGGTCACCCCAGTGTCAGGCCATGGATGGGCAATGTGCTCTCCCTGCCTCCAAAACTGGAATCACAGAATATCTTTGCTTGAAAGAGACTGCTAAGATCAAGTCCGATCTTTGCAAGACCAGTGTGTCCAGCACAGACACCAGAGACCTGCTGACACAAAGCGAAGCCCCTGTGCGCAGGGATGTCTCTATCACACACAGGATGCCTTTGCCCCTGGTCCGTGGTCAGGTCAGATGTTGGAATGTCTCGCTGTGAAAGGAACAAGCATGAAAGTAAGAAGTATTTCCTCGCCCACCCTAGTCAACACCTATTTAATGACTCCTACATAACAGAGCAGTTATTGCTGCATCCCTCTACCACAGAACGACTGCAGGTATCACCTGTACCTTTGACATTGGACTTGATGACCTTAGAGGTCTTCTCCAGCCCCTCACTACAGGAAGGACATTGAGATGCTGGAGCATGTTCAGAGAAAGGCGATAAGGCTCCTGAAGGGTCTGGAGCAGCTCCTGTGAGGAGTGGCTCAGAGAACTGGGGTTTAGCCCGGAGAAAGGGAGTCTAAGGGGAGACCTTGCTCTCTACAACCCTCTGACAGGAGACTGGGTCGAGGAGCTGCTCGGCCTTTTCTCCCTGGGGACAAGTGATAAGCGCAGAGGAAACGGCTGCAGCTGCACCCCGGGAGAGACAGGCTGAACGTGGGGAAGAACTTCTTCACCCAGGGGTGATCAGACACCGGAACAGGCTGCCCAGGGCAGTACCTACCTCCCCGTGTCTGGAGGCATTTGAACGCCGTGTGCACCTGGTCCTGAGGGCCAGGGCTTGGGGTGCCCTGGCGGAGCCGAGTCAAAGGCTAGACTTGATCTTCAAGGTCTCTTCCAGCCAAAGAGACTCTGGGATTCAGTGACTGCTCCAGCAATGTCCGTGCCCGTAGGGA
>VZRI01007252.1:635251-685091 GCA_013397515.1 Upupa epops
GGCATCGCCCGGGAGGGGGTGAGTGATGCGCTCCGGGATGGGGGTGGGAGAAGGTTTGTAGGGGCTATGGGGCACGGACATCGTCTGCTGCACCGGATTCTCGCCGCCACCCCCATCGGTTCTGCTTGGAGAAGGTCGGGCTCCGGATCCCACTGTGGAAAGAGGAGAGAGCGGCTTCCCCATCGCTCCCCTTGTTCCCCATCGCTCCCCTTGTTCCCCATCGCTCCCCTTGTTCCCCATCGCTCCCCTTGTTCCCCATCGCTCCCCTTGTTCCCCATCGCTCCCCTTGTTCCCCATCGCTCTCGTTCACAGAATCATACAATGGCTGGGGTTGGAAAGGAGCTCTGAAGATCATTTTCCTTGCCCCTACTCCCCTTCCTGCTTCCCCGCACTCCTTAGTTTATTTTTTCAGACCCTGCAGCCGGCTCCCCCCTGTATTTTTCCTGCGCTACGAACACCACAGCTAAATCCCCCGTTTGTGTGTTTAGCCAACTCTCCCTGGAAGCTCTGGAGAGTTCATGAATATTCACTGAGCTTTCCTGGGGAAGCTGCCTCTGGAATAAGCTAGTGAAGTGGTGCCTGCAGCAGGGCTGCTCTCTTGAGGGAAAAGTTAGGTGCCAGAAGTGAGGAGCTTTGTGTCCCCAGATTCACAGAGGGATGCCTGGTTCCCTGAAGAGGAGGAGGAGCAGAGTCAGCAGATCTGTGCTGCACACTCAGGGGTGTTTGTTTGCAGGTGTTCTCACATCCAGCAAAACAGGATCCTCCTCTCTGACTGCTGTCACACTTGGGTGCCGATGTTTGTCTGGAAGATGTGAGGAGAATCACATACATAGCGCATGTAGGGTAACCTTAACAGTTCATACTGACGAATGCAAACATGGACTTTTCTGCCTAAAAATCTGCTTCTTTTAGAAGGGCATTACATTGCTTAGCAACCGTCCCAGTTGAGCTCAGTCCTTGGCCCTTACTGTTCCCAGTGTTCCTTAAAGACAGGGCAGCAAACCAGCCAGTGCCCTGCAACTCTTTCCTGCTCTTTCCTGTTTGGTGATTGTGGGGCTGGCTGCCGCTGCCTGGATGTTTGAAAGCACTTGAGAATGGTGGGAGCAGAGGATAACAGAAAGCCTGTAGAACAGAGGGAGGAAGATGAAAGTGGTAGGTCCCTCAAGCGTGTGTAGGACCTTGCTTCTGCCTTGCTGCTGTACCCGCTGTCGCTTGCTCTTTTGTTCCGAGCACTGGCAGGCAGCGTGCTGGCTAGCAACCTTCGCTCATGCAATATTAAAAGGGTGTTTTGACAACTTGTGTGGAGCCGGTTCAGGTTGACTGTAATATGCAGGCAAATAAATTCCTTTAAAGCAAGGCTGATGCATGCCCTCTTCTGCATCTGCGAGACATGACTCAAGTGGGATGAGGATTTTTGTGTTGGAAGAGAAGTACTTTTACAGTTCAGATGACAGAGCAAACACTGGGAGTTTTTGCTCACAGTCACATGCCAATACACAGAAAATCTGCTACCCCAGAGCTCCAGTTTTTTTCAAAACTGGTTTTCCCATGAAAATTTGGCTGAGCATTTCAAAGTGGCTGGCTGTTTCAACAACCTGGATGATTCTGGACAGCAAAACTTTGCTCAGGGACAATATTTTTCCCTCTTCCTCCTCAACAGCCCTGTGAATTGTTGATAAAGATATTATCCACAGTATCAGCATCCTTTGATTGTCCTTTTAGGCTGTGTGCCTGGATGGAAACCTAGCAACACAATAAGGGAGATGTTTCAATAGCTACCTTTCTTTTATCACACCGGATGCATCTTCAGAGGTTAGACTCATCAAGCCAGTCTCTTTACCCCTTTGGAGCCTTATAGTTTGATTCCCTAAGTCTGGAATAAAACAGACCTGAGCTAGTGAAAGAGACAACAAAGATGAAATGAAATTGTTAATATGATAAAAGATCCATTCCTCCTTTCTTCCTGCTGCCCCTGTGAATATCTGCTGTGTTCCCATGGGGAGAATAATCTGCTATGGAGGGAGAATGCTCATCTAACTGAAAAATGATTCAAGGGGAAACTAGCTATCAGCGTTTGTGACCGTTTCACCTCGACACACATGGGGAAAAGCTAAGGGACAAATGGCCCAGAGCAATATGTGACAGTATAATATGTGAGAGCCAGGCTGGCATTTGGGAAGCAGCATCAGCATCATTGCAATCGCTCACTGTAGTGAAGATTGTGATTCAGTTTCTGCTGCATACAGAGCCAAATTCGTTGTCAGGGGTGAAAAAAGCCACTACCTGAAGTCACTGACACTCTATATTTACCTCACTGTCTGTATTCTTGTGTTCGTGGTTCTAATGACAACTCCCCCACTGCTGAACTCTTTACAGCAGTTGAGTGAGGTGCTTGGAGGCAATCAGGGTGACAATCTGTGGCTGGCTCCCTGTGATCTGTGGGCACAGAGGTAAGGAATTTCACACTGGTGAAAGGTCTGTTTGTTTTCAAGTGGTTTGGGGAGAATATCTTTCCCTGCTGCTAAACATTTTGCTCAAGCTCTAGAATGTCCTTGGCCACACCTCCCAAGATCTACTTTTTCAACGTTAATGAATTAAACATCACAAATGCCTTTGTCAGGCCAGCAGAAGGAGCGGTTCAGTTACAGCAGAGCTCTGGCCACTTCTGTGTCTGTTTCTGAACTGTCAGTGAGTGGTGCTTTTAACAAGGATATTATGGGGGTGGCTGGGGGGGGGGTGTTCCCTGTGGCACTGGGGAACCTGTAAATACAGCATTGGTAACATCTTAGCATCCAAAAAACTGCAGCACATCCGAAATCCTCTTGTGATGCCAGTGCTCGAAGATAAGTGCTACTTATACAAAGACTTGCCTGTTGGGTACAAGTACTTAAGAAGTAAGCTTGACTGAAACTGGAGAGGGATAGAAGTTCATACCCTGACGGCACATGGAAAATCTGGATAAGCTGTGATTTTTATTTCTGAAGTTTGAACATGTCCTGCTGTGAGTCCCAGCGTCTCTGGGTGATGCTCAGTGGTCTCTCTGAATGCCAACATGCCGTAAATCCTGGCAAGGCTCTCTTTAGCATGAAGCATTTAGCATACAGTTGGTTTAATCCTCTAATCTTATCAAGCACTGACATAAATGAGAAGTGAACAGATTAATTCATATTAACAAGAGAAATCAGACCCTGTGATAGTTCTCAATAGTGCACAAAAGATCTCCATTTGCTTCCTCAATTGGCTTATGTTTTAATCCATTGCTTTTTTTAAAGTACCTGAGTGTAGTGGTGGAAGGTACTGGGTAATCTGCTCTCCTGTGCTGAGAGTTGTTGAAGTACCTTCGGGGGGTTTCAGGATCAGAGCCAGTAACTGGTCAGGGAGGTCTGGTTGCTGGAAGATGCAGGATTGGCAGAGGAAGTTGCTGCTTGTGAGTGTGGGTACTGTTACCTCCTCAGTGTCAAGCAGTTACTAACCCTAAACCTAACTTTTGTGCCAGTCAGGAGGAGCAGAGCAGGAGATCTGCCTTTCTTCCCGCACAACTCCCCCATGCCTCTCTCTATGGAGAGATAAACCATCTCTCCCCAGGTGCCTGCGCAAGGTGCCGCTCTGCTCCCTGAATGTGTGGCCAGGGGCAGGCGAATGTGTTTCTAGACGTTATGATGGAGTTGAGCAATGAAATATTAGTTTCTAGCACTCCCTTATGTCTCCCCCGTGTTACCATGGAATGGGCTCTCTCTTCAAATGATTGATTTCACACACATTTCCTTGAGTTCATCTTGATGCAGCTTTACCGGGGTGAATTTTCTCTGAGGTCTGGTCTTACTGATGCTGTTTCTAAGGACTGGATTCTGCCTTCTTTACCTGAGCAGAGGAGAACCATGAGGAGTTCTGCTGCATTCAGTGAAAGGTGCTGCGGTGCCTGTGACTCAGACTAATGCAAGTCAATTTAAAGGACAGATTAAGTGCAGTGTGAGTATGGATTGCGGTTTCTGGTCCTTAATGAATAATTCAGCAACATGGGGGAGACGATGTAAGAGTTAAGTGCTTAATCCTGCTCTAGGAGAAGTCAACAAGAGCTTTTCCATTGACTTCAGTACCAGAATATGTTCAGCATGGGCTTCACTGAGTTTGTAAACGTCCCACTGATGGCAGTGTGCTTCAGGCAGGAGCTACAACTGTCTAACACCCAGTAGACTATTATTTACAACCCTTTTCATGGTCACACTGTTACTAACTGGCCCCTGCAGCACCGTGAGAGAAGTTTCCTGAGGTCTCAACACTGCTGTTGAGTCATGCTGGTATATTCTGAAATCCAGAAATGATTCCTAACTGCAGTACCACATCATTAACAGGAGAGAATACAGACAGCAGACGTTTGGCAAAACAAGCATCAAAGGTTTCATCTTGGCTGCTTAGAGCTGGGGACGATGTCGACCTTTTGCAAGAACAAGCCACTTGCAGTGTCGTTTGGATTTCACCAGCACTGGGAACTCAGCACTTCACAACTCAGGAGTCCACTTGTGTCTGTTCCTGCCAATGGCTGAGTGTGATCAGCCTTCGTGGGGGTGAATTAAACCCCCAGGCACTGGAACTGCTCCTGGGAGACCTGTTGCAGTGGGGATGGCAGAGCAGTTCTCTTCCGCCGATGAGAAGCAGAGCATGCTCTGCAACATCAGCTTCTGTTTTATGCTGTGGGAATGCCCTGGGGGCTCTGTTTTCCCATAAAGGTACAGAGCAGTGCTAGGAATAAGCAGTGCGGGTTTTTGATGAGAGCAGAATCACTGACTTAGAGGGGCAGAGCCTCTCCTCTTTCCTTTTCTAACTCAGGAATTATAAAGCTTCCAGTGAAGCCCCTGCCCTTGCTCTCAGCCTGGGGGTCTTGGCAGCACAGCCATCTTTGCTTGTCCATGGGGGAGCCCCAGATGTAGGTTGTCTCTTGCACTGAAATGAGGGCTTCACAGACCCCTGACCCTTTTCTGCTGTTTTATTTCTGTCTGCTGGTAGAGGAGGCTGGGGGAAGAAGACTGGGATACTTTCCCTGCCATCTGCCTTAAGGCAGCAGGCTTGGAAGTTGGCACAGTTAATTCCTGAACTTTGCCAAGCTCTGTTAATAGAGAACAGCTCCTCCTGAATAGAAGGCAGTTCATGTTACAGAAATAGTGGGGAAGGGGGAGAGGCCAATGTGTTTGCAGGGGGTGAAAGACATACTGGCAGTCGTCTGGTCCTTAAACTGCTGCTGGCCTTGTCTGATTTTTCTGGGGGAGAGTCAGAGGTGAGAGCAATTTTTCTGCTTCAACTGCAGCATGTGGATGCTGTTGCTTCCAAGGCCTGCTTCTTCCACTGTGTAAATGCAGTCACTTTGGATTTGTTACTGGAAACTCGAGCACGGGACCCACCTGCTGACTATGAGGATGAGCTTGTGTGGGCTTCAGGGCATCTGGTCTGATGCTGCCACCGATGTCCTTCCTGTGTCACTTTTGCATAGCAGAAATTTCTTTGACTTGAGCACAGAATGGGTCTCTGGGAGATCTCTGCTTTTACTCTGAGCAGTATCAGAGGAGGAAACGTGTTAGCATCTTGGGCCTCTGCTAGGTGTTAACATCTTTACATTTTACGGTACAGGGGTAGCTGGGGCATGTGATCAAAGCAGTGGGTTGGGAAGAGCTGGGTCCTGTTGTTGCCCTGATTCAAGTCTTGTCATCTCTGAGCTGGTCTGAGAGGTTGCTGTAGCAAAGATGCCTCTGGATTTTGGGTGCATCGGTTTCTGAGCACCCAGTTTTTGCTGCTGTTAGCTGGAGCTTAATGTTAGCTGAAAGTTGCTTGGTGTGTACTTAGCTTCTCTTAAACTAGCTGGATTCCAGCAGAGCTGGAGCAATACTGGGGATCCTTGCTTAGTTCTTTTGCAAGCTCGCATCTAATCCGACCTATTTTCCTAGAGGAATAAAGGAAATGGATCTGATAGGTGTTTGCAAAGGGTTTATGTGGCCTGTGATAGAAACTGATAGGATGCTCAAATGCAAAGTGCTGTTTGCTCCTAGGGGGATGTGCTGGATGTTGTCTTGTTTCTTGGCACCCTTGTACACCCAGGAGCTGGGAAGGAATTGCTTTCGAGTGCTGTGTTAGTGTCTGTGGAGGCAATTTGGTAAAAAATCCACAAAACAACACCTAATCCTTTCTGCTGCTTGCGGTACTGCTGAACACACTGCACGCTTGGTTTTCTGAATCAAATTATTGGTCTTTCTGTTCCTCTTTTTAACAAGGCAAATGAATTCCAGAAGAGGATGGGGCTGCAAACTCAGATTTGAACTGGAACCCAACGGGGTGTTTTAAACGTGTCTGAGAAAACCCCAGAGCAACTCTGGCTTCTGCTTGTAAATCGAGTCTGGCCAAATCCTCTGTCTTCATATTTCCTCTGCCACCTCTTTCCTGCCACCTCCTGCCTCCCGCTTGCTCTCCAGCTAGCAACTCATGCGCCAAGTTTAATCTCCAAGCCAATTTTTATGGCTGGGTTGACGTGGAAAGGTGGACAGGCCCACAAGAGCATGAAAAGCGACTCAATAAAACAGCGGGTCCTGTTTAAATGGAGGGCTGTGAGTCTGCACAATAGAGACAACAGCTTGTTTTGAAAGCTAAATCTATTTTGCTGGAAAGCTTGGTCTGGTTCCTGAACCATGCAGAAGACTGCTCCTCCTCATGCTTCCTGCCAACAGCTGCAGTTCCCAGTCTCCAGGCATTGCAAGCTGTGGTTCTTGAGGACCCATCGAGTGTTGGACTCACCTGAGCGTCAAATGCTTTTACACAGTGTGTCTCAGGATCTGTGCCTTGAGACATATTCTGCCCCTTCTGAACAGAGTTTTACTTGTCTGTCTCCCAGTCCTAACCCTGGAACAGTGGGTGACTGTGTTGTGGACTTCGGTGTCCTTTGGCCCGTTTCACTTCTGTCACAACCATTAATATCCTTGTGCATGTAGCGTGGTAGAAACGCCGCAGTGGCACAGGAGCTATAAAGCTCCAGCCTGTGACAAGTGGAAACAAGATATATCAGCAGGTAAATGTTTCATCCCCTGTGGCACGGCTTAAGCTGAAGAAAAGAAGCTTCATTCCTGTAAATCTGCTATGTGGAAGCAATTCCTTGGTGGACGTTACCTCACACTAACTGCAGAGTTCATAGCACAGGTTCCTGTGTAAATGGTGCAGTAAAGCATTTGACCTTATTTAGATTCCAATAACAGAGAGCTGTGCTGCAAGTAGCAGAGACAGATTAAGTTAAGACTGTGATGACATTTCCTTTACAGACTTCTCTCAGTTTCTTCTATTTCTCCTGTATTTCTGCTCCCTTGTGGGGGAGATGGTTCCTTCTTGGCATACATGCAGCTAAATTCATTCCTGCGTGTTCACCACCTGCCTACATTCCCTTCTCCTCAGTTATGTCACAGATCCTGGCACTGGCTGCATCCCTTTTCTTCTGGCTGGTTTGGGGAGAGCCTGCAGATAGTTTGCTCCAACTGGGACTGGTTTCCAGAGGGCTAGACACAGCTCCACTTCAGCACAGGGCGGTAGGGTGAATGCCTTGGAAAATGATTTTACAGCTGACTGTGCAAGAATGGCCTGCGTTTGCTTGTGGAGGGAGATCCAGGAGAATTGGAATGTTGTGAGAGGCTGGAAGATGGGGTCTCAGACTCCACAGTATGAGACCGTGCAGAAGCAGATGATGTGGTTTGCCCCAGGAGAGCTAGAAAAACTGATGGCAGAGCCAGAATGTTTTCTTTGTTTTCATGTTTGAACTGCAGGTCTTGATCTGGCAGTTTGCACAAGTGGCATCTCAGCCAGGGAATGCCTGGCTAGGAAGAGTGAGGTGAACATGATGGTCTTGAAGGTCTCTTCCAACCTGGATGATTCTGTGGCAAGGAACTGGAACAATTACAGGAAATGCTGTGATCCTTTGCCACATGGCAGTCTCTTGGCATCCTCTGGGACCTGTGCAGCTCTCATGGCTCTGAAACTCTGAACCTTTGATGGCAGAAGGGAAATAGAGATGAAGGTGATGTCTGCCCCTTTCTGAACTACCCCTGTGTGAGGCATAGGTCATGTGCCTCTGGATCTGCACTGGGAGGAAAAAGAAGAGGGGTGAGAGAACGGTCACTGCTGCCATCCCAATTCGTTCCTAGTGTTCCTGTATCCTGTAGTCCTGGCTTTACTGGCAGCTTCTGGGAGCTGCTGCCAGCAGTATTTGCCTCTGTCTCAGAGACTAACAGGGACCAGCACTTAGTCACTTGTCTGTGTTAGGAAGCATCCTGGACTCTGCCTGAGATTAATGTATCATTAAAGGCTGCTTGCTTATTCGGAGAGCCTGCCCCCCTCCTCTGCTAACAGTCTGCAGGACTGTGTTCATTGAGCTGCGCTAACATTTAATGTGAGTTTCTGCATGGTTGCTGCAGCTGGAAGTAAGCTTTAAGTCTTTGTACTGGCAGGGGAGCTGCTGACGTGCTGTTCAGGCACTGGGGCGTCTTGTCTTGTCTCCACATCCTCCTTTTCCCCTCAGGAAGTTTTCCGTCAGTTCTGGAAAGCTTCGTGTTCACCCAGGTCCTGCTCTGGACCAGGCAGCTGTGGCCCAAGAGGCTCTCCAGCCTCTGGGTTTCACACCTCTGCTTCCAGATTTCTTACTGTTCCTGGGAAGATGCAGTGCTAATTAATCAGGTTCCAGAAGTACCAGGTTTTTCATGGGAGGAGAGCAGCTTGCTGTGTGGTTCAGAGACAGAGAAGTGTGGGAGGGAAGAATAACATACCTGCTCAGATCCCTCTCTATAGGCTGCGGAGAGGCAGCGAGCTCCAAGCTGTTTTGTCAGTCCCTCCTGATCCAGTAACTTCTACAGGGGTGGTAACAGAGTACTGTCTGCTCTGCTTATTCCCACTCAGCTGCTTGGATGGATTCTCCCCAAAACTCAGACCCTTGTGTTACCAGAAATGAGGGGCCATGTCTGTGTCCATGTGTGGACATGATGTCCCTGCTTGTTGTGGGGGGTTGGGCTAGATGACCTTTGAGGTCCCTTACAATCCAACACATGCTGTGAGTATATGATTCTATCAGCTCAGCTCATGGCTCATCAATAACCTTGAGAATGTCTTATGCTCCCTCATTTATGAGAGGATTCTGCATCACCTGTTCCTCTTCCACGCTGGCATGTGGAAAGCTCTGCTGAAGAATGACTGAAACGCCATGGGGGCTATTTGCCCCCCACAGATGGGAGTCCTTACAGCCTTGGTGGTGTTTTCTGACATCAGTAAACTATAGCAGCAAAGAGGCAGACCTGTAGATCTATCAGCGTGTGGCTGGGCGGCAGGTGGGGTGAGACCTTCTGACCCATATGATGCTGACACACACAGATAGGATATTCTACCTCTACCTTCTACTCCTGGAAGGTCAGAGTACAATGAGCAGAGCTGACTGAACACAGACACTTCAGGTGAAGGGGAGTACTTGGAACATTTCCTTTTAACCCTTATTGTACTTTTTATGTTGAAGTGGTGAGAAGTGGCAATGAAATAGCTGTCTGTGCTGTGGCTGCCAAGAAGGTCTTGGCATTCCTGCATGGCCTTTCCGATTACTGCCCACAGAACCACAAGCAGCAAAGTCCCCTCAGCACAAACTGCCACTTAGACTGCTGGTGAGAAAGTGGCTCACATGCACGGTAGAGAGAAAATTGCCCTCCTTCTCCTCAGTGATGAGCTAGCAGCTTATGGGGAGTCTCTGGAGAAGGGCATTTAGGAGAGGGTGTTTTGATTAGCCCCAGAAACACAGTGTGCACACAAGCAGGCTATTGCTGGGGAGCTGCAGATGGAGGGGAGTGCAGCAGCCAGCCCTTGACTTCATACTTCCTCTTATTACAGGGAGCAGGTGTGGGGAGCAGCCTCAGAGCTGGGAATCAGGCAGCTGAGCGCAGTGGTAACGTTGCCCACAGTGACGTAAACTGGGGAGCCTGAGCACAGGGTGGAATAATAAATGACTGGCAGGTCAAGCTTGGCTTTCCTTTCCAGGGAGACAGTGCTGCGGGAAGCTTGAGTTTATCTAACAAAACTTTGGGGATGGCAGTTTATTCCAGTGTATTATTTGTGAGTGAGTGACATCTCCCAGGATACAAGCCCCTGGTTTGTGGCAGCCATCTCTATGTAATGATCTGTAAAGGCTTTGCTGTGAACAGGGGTGCTCAGGGGTAGACACTGGAGCATGTGGAAATCCACACCTCATTAACAACCTTGTTACGCAGGGCCCCTGGGAGGTGGGATGAGGGTGTGTCTGAAGTGTGTATCAGGTCACCCAGAGGCACCAACTATCCAGAAGCCAACCCTGGCTAGGGCTGAGACAAAACCCAAGTCTTTTCTGCAGTGGTTAGGCTTCATTGCTGAAGCAGATCAGAATCTCAGCTGACTTGGTGTCTGCCAGCACAACCCTCTAAGTGCCACCTGGCTGAGTGACAGTGGGGCCTTACGGTCTGCACAAGGAAGTGACTCAAGCGGTAAACATGGCCCCAGGCTGCAAGGCACGTTTCCGAGATTCTGAGCTACAGCTATCCGTTACAACAACCAGGAGCTAATTATTTTATCAGGAGATGAATGTTCTTGGCAGAGCCACAAGTGTTTGTCAAGTTATTGTGAGGGTTTACCTGTGCAGCAGTCGTAGAATCATTGAGGTTGGGAAAGACCTTCAAAATCATCAAGTCCATCCATTCTCCCTGCAACCCCCAACCACTACCCCATCTCCTCAAACACCCTGGCTGCCCAGTTTTTGAACCCCTGCAGGGACAATGCCTCTACCTCCTCCCTGGGCAGCCTGGTCCAAGGCCTCCCAACTCTTTCTGTGCAGAAGTTTTTCCCAAGATCCAGTTGGAATCTCCTGCAATGGCCATGCACTGAACATGCATGGGGTGATGCCAGCAAATCCTAGTGACCTTCCTCTTGGAGAAGTGCCAGTTTCAGTACTTTAAACAAGTATTTTGGGGGCAATTTGTGTCTGTTTGGCTTCTTTTTTAAGCTTTCAAAGCACAGATTCTTCCTGGAGTGAGCTTGGAAGTAGCACCCAAGGACTGAGCTCACAGCTGGTACCTGCTGGAGCCATGGTGTGCTGCCCCAGTTCCCCAGACTAGTGCTGTATGAAGGTCTCCCCAGTTCCAGGGCTGTGGATCATTTTCCTAATTAAGGAACAGTGGTGTTGGAACAGGAGGCTTGGATGGCTGAGCTAGTTCCTATTTGCAGGCACTTTATTCCTAGCAAAGCCCAGTAGAGCTGCTTTTCCTGCAGGTTCTTGGGTGGATCACAGCTGTAGAGTCACTCTGTTCTTCTGCCCACTTACTTCTTGTGGCATTCTGTATGCAGGTAGTGGCTTCCAGTCTCTCTCCCTTTTTCCCCAATACTGATCTTGCAGTCCCTTTCTCCAGCCTGTTCCTTGTGCACATGGCCAGATTAGAGGTGAAGAGAGATGAGGAAACTGATAGTCCATGTGCTTTCTGGCACTGTTGAGCCTTGAAGTGTCCCATGGACTGACATGAACATCTCTGGTTGGCACAGATGGAATGAAATCGCCTCTCGTGGAGGCTGGCTGTCTCTCCTAGGCACAGAAGTTCCACTGCACACTGATGGTTGTGCCTGATGTCACAGCTCCAATTATACTCACAGAACAAAGCAGAGTTTGCAGTTTGCAGCTCACAGCCCCCATCTCTGCCATTCTCTGCACTCTTAAGAAATTAGGTGTCTTGTGTGTCAGACTGAGCACCCAAAATCAGGGTCTGGTTTTTTTTCCTTTCTGAGCTCCTGTGTCTGTCAGTTGTGGAGCAGCCCACCCCCTCCTTCTCAGAGATGCTTCGAGGTGATTCAGTTCAGTCCTGTTTGTTCTGCCCTCAGACTCTGTCGTGACAGGCGGGGCTGAAAAGCTCATGAGGAAATTAATAATTCTGCCTCTGAGCCAGGCAGGAGCAGCGTGCAGGAAATGAGGTGTGAGACCACACGCTGAGCAGTGAGGAGAGAACAAGGTAGCAAATAGCTGCTGGATTTGGAGAGCATCATCCATCGCATGCACTGGTGGAGACCATGGTCCCTGCCTTTGGGCACTGGGCTTGGAATTAAAACTGCACCACAGAGCGTTTACAGAAGAGAAGCAAATTAAGGATGCTGTGTCAGCCCTGAGCTTGGCATTTCCTGACGGGTGAGTGCTTGACTTTGCAGCTAATCTTCTCACGCTGGTTTTGGCATGCGGTGATGAGATCTAATCAGTGTCAGGCACCTGCAAGAGCAGGCAGGAGATCCTCGCTGTCACAGGCTGGGGGTGCTCCAGCCAGCCTTTGGCCCTTCTTGAAGCAGGTAGAAAGATCACAGAATCGTTTGCAAGAAGGACATTGAGGGGCCAGAGCAGATGCAGAGAAGGGCAACAAAGCGGTTGAAGAGGCTGGAGGACAGGTCTGATGGGGAGAGGCTGAGGGAGGGAGGGAGCTAGTGCTGGTTAGTCTGAGGAAGAGGAGCTTGAAGGGAGACTTTACTGCTCTTTACAACTACCTGAAAGGAGGTTGGAGAGGTGGGGATTGGTCTCTTCTCCCTAGTCACCAGCGGTAGAACAAGAGGAAACAGCTTCAAGTGGTGCCAGGGGAGGAAAAATCTCTTCCCTAACACAGTGGTCAGGGGTTGGAACAGGTTGCCTAGGGAAGGGGGCAGTCGCCATCTGTACAGGGGTTCAAGAAATGAGTAGCTGTGGCCCTGGGGAACAGGGTTTAGTGGGCAAGGTGGGGTTGGGGTGATTGTTAGACTGGATGCTCTTGGAGATCTCTTCTAACCTTAATGATTCTATAAAGTTCATTAGTCCTGACCATTTCCTTCTGTTTCCAGCTGCTCTTATATCAGCCGGAGTATGAAGGTGCCTGTAAGGGAGATGTAGGGCAGGACAGTGAGCAGTGAAGAGAAAACTGTTAGCAGTGTGCACGTGTGTGCTTGGGAGATCAGACAGTCCTCCATCCTGTATGCAGCCCCATCTCTTGTCTTGTCTCCTGTGGGCAAGTGGGGTTGCAGACAACAGAGCTTTAAATACATGTTTAAAAATCATTTTGTTGAACTTTATTGCCACCAAACCTATTTACATCATTGTGCTGCTGGCTGATGCTCTGATCTGCACAGTGCCTGGGTTCTAGCAGAGGGGTTGTGCATTTTACCAAAGGATTTCAAGCAGGAGGGAAGAGAAATGCACAGGAACTAGAAAGAGAAGAGGTTAAAACCTTGTTGCAGCACTGAGCTGGAGAGCGGACCTGGTTGATTAATCATGGTGGAGCCAGCCCAGCAGCAGTTTAAACCCTGTCTTTAATTAGCATGTGCATCTCTGGGCTTGCATCAGGCGTAAAACAGCTGCTTGGTTGTGTCCTCTGGGCAATGGCTGAGGTAAACTGGTGATTTGAGAAGTTTCCAGGAGATTCAGGATCAGATGCCCAGTCTGAAATGTCCTGGACCTGCTTCGCTTTCCTAGATGTGCAGCACTTCTGAAAGTCAGACCCCAGAAACTGTGAGTAACTCGTCTTTATTGTTGGTAAGAGGAGAGCAGGGGCCTGAGAAAGCCCCTCTTGGTCATTGTTTTACATGATACTTCTAGACCAGACAGCGATTCAAGTGCAGAGCAGGACTCTGGGCCTGGGTCTCATTGAGCTCCACTTCAGTGTGTCTACACAGTAGTGATGCCAGAGCTGAGTACAGTGTTCTGTAGCACAACAGGACCTGGGAGACACTGTCCATCCCTGCACCAATGGCATCAGTACAGAGAGGTGGCTTTTTGCAGGAGCTGGATGCTCTTAGGATGATTTTGCAAGCACAGAGGCCATTGCTCTCCCTCACAGAGGGTTTTATACAGATAACAAAGGGGCCTAAGGCTGCCTGAGGTGGAAACTCCACTAGTTTTCAGGAATACAGATAGGACCACAGAACTGCTAGCTCTGCTCTGAAAGCTTTGCCCACGGGAGAAAAGAATGTGACGTTTAATTATTTTGTTGATAGGGATCTCCCATATTACAGAAATTGTCTTTCCCTCCCCTTTTAGCCTGGTGCTTGCTTTCCTTTTTTCTTTGGAGCTTGCTGGTACACAAGGCTTCCTTTTTCTTCGTGTAAGAAGGAACAACTGAGTAACTGAAATTGAACACTAGTGATGATTTTTAATCTGAAAGTCAGCATTAATTAGTCAGGTCAGGTGTAATTAGCTTCCTCATCCGTCACTGCCTTTTCCCAACCTGTCAATGACTTTCTCCTGTCCCAGACGTCACTGGAAAGGAACTCTTGTCAGCTGGCACTCCAAGGGTGTTTCTCCAGGTTGGGATGCAAGTCAGTGACTGTTTCTGAAGGGCTATTGGGGTCTGAGCTGGATCCCACCTGCTGCAGCCAGGGGCAGAACTCTTGCTGATCTTAAGGTCTCCCGAGTGTGGCTTTGTCCCCTCTTTTCTGCTGTGTGTCAGGCTCACAGAAGTATCAAAGGAGCTGCAGGTTGGGTGGTGTACTGCACCAAAGGGGTGGTTTGGGTCTGATGGGGACAGAAGTGCCCACTGGCACTGAAAAAAACGCCTTGGCAAGGAGACCTTCCTTGTTTTCCTTCTAGCCATGTTTCCCCACTGCTACTGGGGCTGCAGAGAGGCAAACCAGATCGTCAGCTGGATCCTGGTGTTACCTTCCATAACCCTGCCTGTGTTCCAGAGCAGGGCTGGGAGATGTTTCTTCCCAGCCATATCTCTTTGCTGTTAGGGATTTTCTGCACTTGTATCTCATATCAGGAAGGATCTTCATCCTGGAAGGATGCTGAAGCTGCCTGGCACTCCAAAAGCTGAATGCTAAGGGAGGAGGTTCACTATGTACTGTACTACAGATTCCTTCCCTTCTGCTCTTGACTCCCCTCCTGCCCTCCCTTTCCAGCTCAGTCAGTTTCCTGCAAGGTCCCTCCAAGCTCAACTGTGCTGCCAAGTCAGCAGCTTGCTCGCCTCTCCCTCTTTCCCTGTCCTCAGGCAGCCAGCCTGGCTGGCTGAGACAGGCAGCACTGGTGACCCTGTGCCAGCAGTGGCACAGGAGGTGGCTGAGCTGAATGCAAACTATGGAGGCCCAGCTTTGCCAGACGGGGTCTATGGTTTTCTCACTGGTTTTGAAGCAAGAGGAAGCCTGTTTGCATTGGAAGGGACAAAGGGAAGCCCAAGAAATCTGAATGCTTCTCCCAGACCCACAGAATCAGTGCCTCTTGCCTGAAGTGGATCTAGGGCTCCTAAGGGTGCCTTTATCCTCGGCTCCTTCCATCCCTGAGCAGGCTAAGCTTGCACAGAAGGGAGCAGAGCTTCAGTGAGAGCTGCAGGATGAGGTCCTCTGTGCCTGTCCTGGAACTGAGAAAGTAGCTGGGCCATGAGTCAGTGCTGGGAGTTGCTGGGTAGCTTGGGAAGTGGTGAAGGGAAAACTGTCCATCCCCCAAGTGGAATTTGAGCAGAAAAAAATGGATTTCTCTCCCCTTCTGGCTGATTTCAGGGTTTATCTCCCCTGCTGATGCAGTATGGTGTGTATTGGGCTGGATGAGCTTTCATCCTGACCCAGGCAGGATCTGACGAAGGCAGCAAAGCCAGACGAGTCCCAGGGGCAATGCTCAGAGAGCTGTGGCTGGCTTTGCAGCTGAGTCATGTGGTTAATTCTCGTTTGAAGGGGTTTCAGAGCTGTGGTGGAACTAGGGCAAGATGCACACACGTGCTCACCCCATATGCTGAGGGAGTCTGTCACCATCGCAGGGTCTGCCTCCTGCCTGGACCAAATCTTGATCCTTCTCTGGCTCAGTTCTCACGTGAAGGCACTTAATCCCGGGGCTTTGCCAGCGTTTGCTGCGCTGGGCTCTACACCAGCACCAGAGTTTGTGCCACTCGTTAGCAGGAGGCCTTCACACGCCGTGTGTGTGCATCAGTTACAAGGTGGATTTTTGCGGTCACCATGAGAGTGGAGTCAGGGTTCTGATCCCTTCCTCAAGTTAAGGATTTAGCTCTTGGTTGAAAACGAAGATGGTCTGGGTTTTTTTTTCTGCTGGCTTATTGCTCCCTCAGTCTCCTTCGTTTCTCTTTCTTGTCACGCACAGGCTCTTCTGCTTCAGGATTAGAATATTTTTCCCTTCTTCTCCTCAGTAGTTCAATAAATGGGAAATTATTATGGCTCTTTACCTCTCTTTCTAAAGAGAGAACACGTATGCTTGGTCAGGCCCTGCAGTAACTCTGTTTTGTTGAAGGACAGCCCAGGCCCATGGGAGAAAGGGCAGCTCGGGTGAGTTGAGTGGGGTTTGCACCTACAGTCCTGCGGCATTGTTCTGCACCACTGCTGTAGGCTGTGGTTGTGGGGCTCTTGGAGGTAGGAGAATCATGGTACTCATCAGCTGATCAATGGACAGTTAGTTACACACTGGCTGGGGACATGCACGTGCTGAGGAGGATGTGTGTCTGCAAAGAGATGGCATGCAGTGAGCTGGGGCTTGCACTGCAGTGTGTTTGGGGGATTTGGGCACATGGGAGGAATTCACTGCCCTCCACTTCCCTGTCAGCATCAATAAGATTGCAGCTGCTCCGTAGGGAGAGCTTGGGACAACAGAGTGTGGATGGGAAGGCAAGACTGGAGTAAGGAGCAGCTGGGAGGGGATTTATCTACAGATTCAGAGACTTCCTGTGATGGCCCAGGTAAGGCCCTGTAAGCTGCAGCACCAGAGCACAGGGGTACATGTGCCTAAGAAGGTGAGGTGGAGGAGCACATGCAGGGCAGTCTCTTGTCTTGGCAGCATTGTTCCTATGCTTGTGGCTTTGCCCCTGTGCTGCACAGTGATGTGTGTCTGATTGGGGAAGCTTTATATGTTCCCTGACTACTTAAAATTAGCACCCTGAATATTAAATAAACCTTAATGGAGCCTAAAACCAGATGGATTTCTCCCCACCTTCCCAGAGACTTGGAATGACCTTCCTTTACTATCTTCTTGCTGTCGAACAGCTCTGCATGTAAAGAAGGAAACACTATAGTAGCCACCCTCTCCTCACCCTATTAGCCTCCAGAGGATTGGAGGTCTGGAAGAAGAGGGACTCTGGCCATCTGCCTCAGTAGTGCCCTTCTGGCTTTGCACAGTGAGATGGCAGAGCAGGAGGAGAGTTCAGCTCAGGCTCTCTGCAGCCTGGCTGAGGTGGGTGTGCAGGTGCAGGAGCCTAACTGCATTGAGGCCATGGGACAGGTCCTGCTCTCATAGAGGCAGGAAGGAGGTGCCTTGTGAGACAACATCAGTTGCAGATCAAAGCTACTGGTGAACATCTGTGCTTTCTGTGGTCTGGGCAGGAGCAGAGAGGCTGGAGCTCAGATGTTCCCTGTTCTTCACAGGGTTCCACAACACTGGGACTGCTCTGGCCTGCCTGCCAGCACAGACACTGGTGAGACCATGGTAAATCCCATGGGAACTGCTCTAGCTCCCATAGACTCCCTGTGAGCAAAGCCACAGATATCACCCAGGCTGACCAGGGCAGGAAGGTTGCTGTTACCTCTGCTCCCTCATCTACCAGGGTGCATTTGTGGTCCATTGCTCTTCCGCTGGGTTCAAGTTCAGGCACCTCTCAGATCTGCTGAGGACCTAGAGTTAAGGGTGCTGGCAATTCATCTTCCTGCTCATTTAAGTCCTGTTAACATAGAAGCTTCTGGCCTGTGAGTGAATGGCTCAGAACTGCCAGGGTGAAGCAACAAACCACATCTCTTTGATTCAGTGAGCAGCGACTCAGTACTGAAGGGTCAGGGCTTTTTGGTCTTTGCTTTTTGAGACCACCACCTGCGGCTTCCTGGCTTGGGAGGCTACCACAAAGCACCCAGGAGGGCCACTGGAAAGGCTGAGGTGCCCTATGTGTGCTGGCAGCCCCTGCAAAGGAGAGCATTCCTGGGATTTGCTCTCCATTTTGTTTCCTGCCCCAGTGTGGGCTGATGGGGAAAGTTGCCTCTTCACTCCATGGGGCAGTAACGGCTTCTGCTTCCCAGTTGTTCTGTAGGAACCAGGAAAGCCCAGTCTGTAAACAGTACCCCATGGGGTGTTGTTCCACAGGGGTGGCAGGAAGGCAGGGTGGTTTGGCCCTTTCCCTCCCACCCTCCAAGGACTAGAATGGGGTCAAGGACCTCTTTGGGGGGTTGCTGTGTGCACCCATGTGTAAGTTCACAGGTCTGGGTGCCTGAGCTGCTGGTTCTGCGTGTGCAGCACAGGCATGTTCTGTGGGAAAGACAGACACAGCAATAAACAGCTGGGGAAAACCTGCTGTCGGTTTGGAGGGGAAGCTACGAGTCTCCTGCATTTTTCACATTGTAGCATGAGCTGCTCCTGGATGCAGGGACCAGCTTAGCTCATTAGATGTTCCTGCTACTGCAGTGTGAACAGCACTAGGAATCACTGCTTGGTGCTGCTGGAGCCATGCGGAGCCCTCTTCTGCCAGAGCACTGCTCTCGGGGACTGTCGATTGAACTGCTCCTCCCTCTGGTTCCTCTGCCAGGCAGGACGTGGGATACCCCACGGTGAGCCTGATCTTTCAGTGGACATCCATGGGGTTTGGAAGGAGTCATGCTTTGCTGTTGAGGACACAGGGCTGGAGTGAGGCTTCCTCCCCAGCTCTGCCGACGAGACCCTTTGGCAACTGCTGTGGATTCATGGCTCAGCCTGGAAAGTCATTGCTGGGCCTTGCTGACTGCTTTTCTCTGCCTTGTGTAGGTGCTGGACATGGACACAGAGGATGACCCATTGTTACAGGATGCCTGGCTAGATGAGGAAGATGAAGAGGTAACCTTCAGCTCCCGGAAGAAGCAAGAGGGTGTTCTGTTGTGTGGGAAAAGCCCGTGCAAGGCCAGACCCCTGCATATCACCCTGCCAGTGTCTGGCTTCTGGAATATCGTTGGGTGGGTGTTCACCAACCCCTACTGCGCTGGCTTCATCCTGTTCCTGGGCTGTGCCATCCCTGCTGTGCTCGCTGTTGTCATGTTCCTCCACTACCCAGCCCTGGATATTGACATCTCCTACAATGCTTTTGAGATCCGCAACCACGAGTCCTCCCAGCGTTTCGATGCACTTGCCTTGGCCCTCAAGTCCCAGTTTGGGTCATGGGGGAGGAACCGCCGAGACCTGGCTGACTTCACTTCTGAAACCCTGCAGAGGCTCATCTTTGAGCAGCTCCAGCAGCTTCACCTCAATGCTTCCCATCTCCGGGCCAGCATGCGGGCCAAGCGCAGCCCCCCAGAGGGCAGGACAAGCTCCCCCAAGCCCTGTGTCCACCCGAATCCAGGAAACCAAACTTCCCGAATTGGGAGGAGTGTCCCACGTTGGGACTACTCTGGTTCTTACGTCAGTGCCAACACACAGGCACATGCCCACTGGCGCATCGAGCTCATTTTTCTGGCTCGAGGTGACTCTGAAAACAACATCTTCACCACTGAGCGCCTGGTTACCATCCATGAGGTTGAGCGCAAGATCATGGACCACCCTCGCTTCCGGGAGTTTTGCTGGAAGCCCCATGAGGTCTTGAAGGACCTGCCTCTGGGCTCCTACTCCTACTGCTCCCCTCCCAGCTCCCTCATGACCTACTTCTTCCCCACAGAGAGAGGAGGGAAGATTTACTATGATGGCATGGGACAAGACCTTGCCGACATCCAAGGTGAGTGGAGGGCTGTGGGTGAGCACTAGTGTGGTGAGGGTGGGTGTCTCCTGCAAGTTCAAGCAGTCCCTCAGCTCTGCAGGGGATTGCTGCCTTGTCAGAGCAGAAGATGCAGTGTTGTACCTTGAGGAACTGTCTTCTCTGTGCTAGGGCCCCTCTTCAACTCTGAGCAAAGCTGTGACTCCAGTCAAGGGTTGCACAGACTGCAACAGGCAAGTGAAGGGGGCAGAGGAGGGGGGATCCTGCACTCTAGAGAGGCCTGCTACTGCCCCTTTTGGACAGACAATAGGGCTGAGCATGTCTGCGCCACAAAGCACAAGAAAGAGGTCTGTGGAAGAGCTGGAGAGACAGCCTGTGAGTCACCAGCTGGAAAGGCGTCTGTGAGGAGATGAGGAGGCAAGGCCTGCCCCCTCCTCCCAGCTCTGTACCCTGTACTGTGCCACTCTAGAGCAGAGGCTCTGGATGCTGAAAAAAAGGTGAATCACAAGGAGGCTGTGGGTGTGATGTGGCTGTGGGATGAAGCCTCCATCTGTCTCACAAGCACAGGCTGCAGATATTGCTGTCCAGGAGCCATGCAGGGAGCAGGCGGAGAATTAACTGCATCTGCTCCCGTATGAGTAACAGCTGTGGTGTGAACTCAGGGAGACTTGGACTTCGTGCAGACAGTGTCTCTTACTCAGAACTAGCTGAGTGCCTCCATCTCTTCATCCCTCAGACCATCAGATGGCATCTGCCATCCATCAGATGGCGGAGGTGTACCAGGTCACAGCAGAGCTGGCACTCTTCACTGTCCATAGGCCTTGTTTAGCTCTCGTGCTTCCCAGCGTCATGGGGCATCCCATCCCACTGCATGCAGCAGTGGGAGTGTTGATGGGGATGTCATGCGCATTGCTGCTCAGGGAGTTGTGGTTCAGATCACATCCCTCGTGGGGAGCTGCTCATGGGTGACATCGCAGAGTCACAAAGCAGAAGTGGAATGTGAGTCTTTGTGGTCCAGCTTTCCCCAGCACTCCTTGCTCTCTGCGAGGCAGCAACAGTCAGCATCACTGATGATGGTCAGGGTCACTGTCAGTTTCCCCTTGGCACACTGGGCCCTGTGTCTTGCCAAGTCAACCAAGCAAGACCTAACACAAGTGGTACCACTTTCTCCCACAGGGTCCTTGGAGCTGGCCATGACGCACCCTGAATTCTATTGGTATGTGGATGAGGGTTTGTCTGCTGAGAACATGAAGAGCTCCCTGCTGCGGAGTGAAATCCTCTTTGGGGCACCGCTGCCAAACTACTACTCGGTGGAAGACCGCTGGGAGGAGCAGCGCCACAAGTTCCAGAACTTTGTCATCACCTATGTGGCCATGCTGGCCAAGCAGTCCACCAGGTGAGGGGGTGTGCAGGCAGGGCAGGGGCCTTGCTAGGACTGGGTAAAAGCAGGGAAAGGCAGAGGTTGGAGGGGATGGTGCACTGCATTAACAGAGCAGATGGAATAGGCCTTGCAGGGTGTAAAAGCTCTGTCTTAACATTTACACAGAGCAACTTTCTCAGTGCCAGTACACTCCAATCTTACTGGAAGGCACAGAGGGCTTAACAGTCTCAAAGTCAGCACAGCATGGTGCTCCAGGAAGGACAAAGGATCTCCTTTGGAGGTGGGCTCAGGCATGGTGCTGTGAGTGAGGGCAGGGAGCATATGGCAGAAAACCACCCATATGCTTCCCTTTATTGACGCTTCCCGCTGGAGCAACGTGCCAGAGACATCAATAGAGACAATGAAAAGGAGCCAGAGATTGAATCCAGTGCCAGCTTTTGCCCTCAGCCCATATCTGGCACTGGATCCATTTGCTTCCATCTCACACATCTGATTCCAGTGGCTCCGACGGAGCTGCTTCTCTGCCTTCCTGATCTGTCTGGCCCAAACTGGTCTGATCCAGGGGGTGAAATGGGCCTCACTCAAGGCATCAATTTGTGGATCTGATTCTACTTTTGCTCCCGTCAGTGTTGTTCTTCCAGAAGTGTTTGCTCTTTGCATAAAGAGGTGGGGAGGGGACTTTCAAGGCAGGGGAAATTTTGGGAAATGCACCATCAGCTCCATCTGACTGGTTTAAGAGAGCTTTGCCCAGTGCTCATGAGACAGAGCTGGTAAAATAGAGCTAAACAGGCTGAAATACCAGTCCAGACAGCTGAGGAAGGCAGTGAGTGCTGCTGTCAGTGTAGCAGTGTGTCCTGGTGTCAGAGCTCAGTCCCCAGCAGTCTCTGCTGAGGATCTCAGTAGCTCTCAGCCTGAGAGAATACCGATCTTCAAAAGCTGAGTGAAATGCGGCCAGCAAGAGCAGGCAGCTATGGAGCATTCTCAGCACCGGGCTGGCAGAGTGGATTGCATTTATGGGAAGCCAGAAGGGAATTGGGGCCAAAGCTGGGTTCTGAAGCAGGGATGCCTGATAGCCTCCTATGGTGCCGTGTTATTGTACTCCTGGTTCAATTATCTTGGATTACTTCCGCTCAGAGCATGCTTCCAGAAGCAGAAGCTGGTAAATCATATGGTTTCTGATAAGCTCTCAGCCTGCATCCGGTAGTTATTACCTTTGTGCTTAATGAAATAAGCAGTGATTAGAATTCCAGATGGAATTGGCTTTGGAGGCTTCAGGAGCTGTTCGTTAGTGCCAAAGCCCCACTATGCACTGGAGGAATTTAAAAAATAGTAGACCTGCTCTTCTGTTTTTCACCCTTCTTGTGTGAGCTTCACCTCCAGCAGCAGCCTTGATGAACCTGCTCTCACCACCCTGAGCTGTTTTCTCTGAGAACTCCCACATTTGTTAAAGCAGTGAATTCCTCTGGGGGTGATGCCAAGCACTAAATCCCCCAGCTCTGCTCCCTTTACACTCAACCCTGCTCAGTCCTCTTCCTTCCTTCATATCTTCCCACTCTAGCAAAGTCCAAGTGCTGTATGGAGGGACAGATTTGTTTGACTATGAAGTGCGGAGGACTTTCAACAATGACATGTTGCTGGCCTTCATCAGCAGTAGCTGCATAGCTGTCCTGGTCTACATCCTCACCTCCTGCTCAGGTAGGCTGTGGCTATAGCTGTCCTGCTCTTGCACAAAACCAAGCAGGCTGTGAATCTCTGTGGCTGTGCAAGCCCCAGGAGAGGCTCCCAAGATGCTTATGGATGCCCCATCCCTGGAAGTGTTCAAGGCCAGGTTGCATGGGGCTCTGGGCCACCTGGTCTGGTGAGAAATGTCGCTGCCCATGGCAGGGGTTGGAACCAAGTCATCTCTGATGTCCCTTCTAGTCTAAACCATTCTGTGATTCTGTGGTGATCTGACACCAGCCTGGCTTTGTGAAACAGCACAGCAGGGTAGGTCTGAGGTGCCTGTTTGCCCAGAGAACGGCTGGTGACAATATCTTTGTCGTGTTCCTTCCTTCCTGTAGTGTTCCTGTCATTCTTTGGCATTGCCAGCATCGGGCTGAGCTGCCTGGTGGCTTTGTTCCTGTACCACGTTGTGTTTGGGATCCAGTACCTGGGTATACTCAACGGGGTGGCTGCCTTTGTCATTGTGGGAATCGGTAAGCACATCCTTTCTCCAAACCTACCTGTGCTGTCTTGTCCCAACTCCTGCTTACAGGAGAGAGAGAGGTGATGGTGGCAGTGCAAATTGAATTTCCAAACCTTTCCCTTCATTACCTGCAAATGAAGTGTTTGCAGGTCGCATGTCAAGGGGACATTAGATTTTAGGATGTGTCCCTACTGTGACCAGAGTATCAAAATCTCCCCCCTCTTTTCCCAGGGGTTGATGATGTCTTTGTTTTCATCAACACCTACCGCCAAGCCACCCACCTCAAGGACCTGAGGCTGCGCATGATCCATACTGTCCAGACAGCAGGGAAGGCCACCTTCTTCACTTCCCTGACCACAGCTGCAGCATATGCTGCCAACATCTTCTCTCAGGTACACGGCAGCTTTGGGATTTGGGGTTTTCTGTTTCTGCCAAAAGGCCTAATGGAGAGAGGGAAGCTGCCAGCCCCATCTTCTTGTCCTCTCCTGCAGCACAGGGACATGCTGGCCTTGCTTGCCCTAGAGGGCCATCCATTAACTGCTGTAGAGCACTGATTACTCCCCCTGTATCAGTATCCAAGGCAGTATTTCCTGCACCACTGATCAGAGTGGCTGTTAGAGTCCAGCTCAGCTCTTTTGCTACCAGATTTGCTGAGTGCCATGACTGATGCCAGCATGGGCTATTTTCAGCTTCCTTCAGATACCACTTTCTACCCTGGTGTCTCTCCAGGTCTGCTGCCTCAGTTGATCCCAATCCCACATTCTCTCTATTCATGTAGATCCCAGCCGTGCATGACTTTGGACTCTTCATGTCGCTGATTGTGTCCTGCTGTTGGGTAGCTGTTCTCTTCACCATGCCAGCTGCCCTTGGGATATGGACCCTTTATGTGTGTCCCCTAGAGACCTCTTGCCAAGCCAGGTGAGCCCTGGAGCCTCCTTGTGCGGGTGGGAAAGTATTGTGGAACCCATGGCCAAGGCAGTGTGCAAATCCTACCCTCTTGGCTATCCTCACCACCCTCAGGCAGCTCGCTTAGACATTCCAGGAGGATTTAACTTCTGCCATTCCAGACTGGAGAGAAGTAGAAGGACCAGGTCCCAGCCTCATTGCCCCTGGTGTGTGCACAAGCGCCTCCCAGTAGCCAGACTGTGCAATGCCAGTTGTACCATTCTGTTGAATCCCATGGAGTACTGGAGCCATTTGGGCTCAGAGCACTTCCTGCACAGCTAAATCTTCAAGCCATGGAGACACAACCCCAAAAGGCAGACAGACCAGCACTGCTCCTGAGCACAAGCAAGGCATGCAGCTCTGTGTTGGAAACTCAGCGCATTTCCCCTGCCCCTGCCCTCCAGCACTGTGTGGGTGACCTGGCATGGTTTAATTCATTAGCGGGGAGATGAACTGCGGAAACTCTGGTTGCTCAGCACCCGGTGTTCATGGCTCAGCCTTGCTCTGTGCATGCAGCCCAGCCTGCTGCTGCTGTGCCCTGGCAGCTCAGCCCCTGACCTCCCTGCACTTAGTGGTGGAAATTGCTCATGGCACTGCCTGTTGTCTTTCCAAGTAATTAGAGCAGGCTGCTGCTGCTGCTCTGCTTGTCACTGGTAACTGTGCAGGGTGTGTGGCTTCAACTCATTCCCTTGCCTCCTTCTCTGCTCCAATCCAGTTGTAGTCAGAAGTGCACCAAGAAGAGAGCCTTGCACCTGGCTGAAGACCTCTTTGTTACCTCTGAGGCCACCTGCAGAGCAGGCAGAGAGACCCTTCCCTATCTTGATGATGACATTCCACTGCTCAGTGTGGAGGAGGAGCCCGGTATGTACCTGCTGGGTAGTGCCTTCAGGGGGCCACACTGTCCTCTTCACCCTGCAGTTCTTCCTGTCCTTGTCGCTGCTCCCTACTTTTAAGCTGGAGATGGTGCTATTAGAGGAGGTGGAGGTTGTAGGAGTCTGGACTCCCTAATGGTTGTAAATTGCTTTGAGATCTCCAGTGGGTGTCAAGACCTGCTTTCTAGCTGCTTTGCTAATCCTCTTGAGTCTAATGTGGATTGTGCTTCCTGGCTGGAATCACCGATGGTGACAGGGATGTAGCCATGAAACATCCAATCCATAGCACGTCTTTCATTAGAGAGTTCAGAGCACTGCATTTGGGAAGCAGGGGAGGGAACCCTCTCCAGCACCACCTCCTCAGAGCGTCTTCCCTGGTACAGCAGGAAGAAGGCAGTGGCTTCCTGAAATCGCATCAGCAATTTAGAAAAGGAGCCCAGAGTTTCCTTATCTGCTGTGAGCAGGAGATAATCCATCTAGAAATGATTGAAGATGAGGGTGCTTACAGGGTCATGCCTGTTGTATTTTGGCTTTCAGAGCTTGCTGGGATCTCTTTCTTTTAAAACTCTCAGTGGGGGTCTGGGCAGCTCTTAGACCTAGCAGCAAACTAGAACTGGAGGCAGATGGATGAGCCCATCGATCCTACATCAGCGTGCAGACTCCTTCCTGCACAGTAGGATCTGGGCTGCCTTTGACAGGCAGACACTAAGCTTTGGCAGTCTGCTTAGCATGCTGGACCCACATCCCGTGCTCCTGTATGGAAATAGCCCTTCCTCTAAGCAGGGTGAACACCCAGTGGTTTTCTCCAGGAGCCCTTTGGTGTCAGGGAGTGTGTGAAGGAGCCAAGCAGTTGGTTTCAGCAGGTGACTTCTCACAATCTGTGGGTTAGAGTGCTGTGGGTATAGCACCCCACAGTAGTAAATGCCCACTTCTCACCCACAGAGAAGCCCCTAGGCAGCTCTGAGCTGGCTTGAGGAGACAAGTAGGAGCCAGGCTGCAGTCAGGAGGGATCTGCTGGGGGCAATTAGCTGTAAGACATATTTAGTGGGACAGGGACAAATTTTGCTTGGTCCAGGAAGCCTTCAGTGTCCTTGTGACCTTCTGGAATCTGGCAGAGGAAGACTAGCCTGAGGCACACTGGCTTTGGACTGAGCTGTGGATATAGAAGTGAAGTTGGCACATGGCAGGAACAAAGTTGCTTCCTGTGACATCCTGTAAAGTCAGTGCCTCTGCCTGGATCTTGCTTCATCTCTTTAGCTTGAGTGAGTTGTACAGCACCTTGTAGAAGGCTTTGTAGAGGAGAGGAGAAAGTGTGAGAGACCCTCATGCCACTGAGCACTGAGACTGCCTTTGATTTCTTTTTCCTTCTAGTCTCTCTGGAAATGGGAGATGTCCCCTTGGTGTCTGTAATGCCAGAAAATCTGCAGCTCCCCACAGAGAGGAGCAACCGGGGTCACTTGGTAACTCATCTGCAGGAGCTGCTGGAACACTGGGTGCTGTGGTCTGCAGTGAAGAGCAGATGGGTGATTGTGGGTAAGGAAGGAGGGGGTTGTTCCATCTGTATGATGTTTAGAGAGTTTGACAGCTTCTCAGTCAGTCCCCAGGCCTTCATTATTAATGACAAGAGATTGAGAGAAAGGGACAGAGATGGTTTCAAACTCGGTGGAAGAGTGTCCCTAGAACAGTCACTTCCTGAAGGAACCGCATGAGGAATTCTGAGACTGTCATCTATCTCTTTCACTCAGATCTCAAATGGCCAGTCTGGGTGAGGTTTTCCAGACGTGGGGTTCATTCCAAGGAAGCCTGGCTGCCAATGTGCTGTTATTTTCCCTGTTGAAAATACCATTTTCAGCAGCAGCTCTGCTGTCTCAGTATGTCTTAAATGCAAGATGCGTGTAGGGACCCTAACACTCACCTGGCTTTCTCCTTGCAGGGCTGTTCCTCCTTGTTTTGCTCCTGTCCATATTCTTTGCTAGCCGCCTCCACCCAGCTAGCCGGGCTCCGGTCTTATTCCGGCCAGACACCAATATCCAGGTGCTGCTGGACCTCAAGTACAACCTGAGTGCTGAAGGCATCTCCTGCATTACCTGCTCAGGTGAGAGTGCTGGTCCCCAGACCATGGTGGGTGCAGCCTGGCCTAAGCCCTGGGCTGGAGGAGCTAAAGCATGAGGTAGAGGTGTACACATTCAAATGTCTCATTAGTTGGACCCCACTGGAGGGAGGGGTACATTGGGAGTGGGATGGTTGAGTTGCCTGGGGGAGTGGAGTATTTTAGAAAGTATTTCCTGCTTTATCCAGGAGCTGCCTTTTCCTGCTCTAACAACTCTTTATAGTCCATGAAAACTGACTACTTTTACATAGAAGTGCTGGTCATATGCCAGTGACCAGTAGGAGGTCTGTGCCTCTGTGTTCCCTGCTTAGTGTTTCTTCAGTGGCAGAGTCCATGGTGGATGCAGGACTGCTAGGTCTCTTGTCATGCCAGTCACTCTTTCCTCCCTGACTAACCTTGTGGGACAGGTTTGTTTCAGGAAAAGCCCCACAGTTTGCAGAACAACATCCGAACCTCCCTGGAAAAAAAGAAGAGGGGCTCAGTGTCACCTTGGGGAAGCAAAGGAAGCATCAGTGATACAGGGCAGCAAGGTAAGCAGGGCTTGATGACTCTGAGCACATTCCAGTCCAGGGACCAAGAATCCACTCAGGTAGAAACCAAATCATCTGTCTGAGTAGCTGATGGGGAAATAATTCTCTTCAGACCCTGCTCCACTGAGCCCTAGCTTGATGCTGGATGTCAGGGACATCACTACAACCCACCCTCCTTCCCCTGAATGCTTGGTCTTCTCTAGGACATGATCCTGTAACTCAGGTGGCAGTAGAGCCTAGTGACAAATCCCTCTGCTCTGACTACAGGGCTAGGAGCTCAAAGACCTGTGTTACAACCTTGTGGAAGGTTGTGAGGAGAGTAAATTCAGTCTGCTTTGCAAGGGATTTTGAGGATAAAAGAGTTATTGGCCAGGTCCCGAGGTGACGTGAATCAATAAGTCATCAGGAATTACTGCAGCTCAGGTTGTATTTGTGAGAACCTTTGGAAAGGTCTGGTGTGCTACTAGAAGACAAAGGCTGTGCCTGCTGCCCCAGAGGAGACTGCATACCAGAGGAACCCTCCTCTGCTGCTGGCCATGTCTGTAGGATTTGCTGACTAACTAGCCCTCATACCCTCTGTTTTCTCCAGATCTCCAGGGCACCGTGTATATCTCCAAGTCCAGAAGCAAGGGAAGACCAGCCATCTACAGATTCTCACTCAATGCCAGTGTCCCTTCCCCCTGGCAGATGGTGTCACCAGGAGACGGAGAGGTGCCTTCATTCCAGGTGAGTCAGCCCAGGGATGTTGGACCCCTCTATCAAGAGTGCAGCACTCAACAGGTGAGCACCACAGCCTCCTCCTGTCTCTCCATGGGGTCCGAGGTAGCTTGGGGTGTTATTTGCAGGATGTTGCAGTCAGGAGGCCATTGTGCCTGGTGGTGTTAAAGATCCTGCTTCACAGTGCCACAACATCTGTTGGTCCTGTGATGCAGCTGTCAGCAAAGGGAGCAGAAGTGTGGGTGTCTGTGACCTGACATCACTGGCTGAGCTCATTCTAGTAGAAATTGCTGCTGAAACAGCAGGATCCTGCTGCCACCTCTCTATACACAGACACAGCTTGTGCACAGGCTGTTCTGGATGCACAAACACCCCAGGAGGACTCGCTTTGGGATGTTCCACAGCCACCATTCAGCCCAGACCATGGAGAGCAGGGGGTGTTGAGGGGCCCCATCCCATAGTGGCCAACCTGGGAAGGGATCAGGCTGGGGCTAGCGGGGTTTGTGGTTGCAGGGCTCATTCTGTGTGGCTGTGCCAGTGCTCAGGGAGGAGGGGAGTGTGTGATGCTAATGTGCAACAGGCTGCGACCCTGTGGAGTTAAGTGTCTGTTTTCATTAATCCATTGCTCAGGTGTATAGAGTGCCTTTCGGTAACTTCACCAGGAAGCTGACAGCTTGTGTGTCCACAGTAGGGCTGCTTAAGCAGACGAGCCCCAGGAAGTGGATGATGACCACCTTGTCCTGTGACACCAAGAGAGGCTGGAAGTTCGACTTCAGTTTCTACGTGGCCTCCAAGGAACAGCAACGAACACGGTAACCTTCCAGAACCCACTCAGGGCCTGGCAGCAAAAGCAGCACCACTGAGTGGTTGACAGTGGGATGCCCAGTGCCAGCCCTGCCCTCAGCTGGTGACCCAAACTAGGACTAGCTTTGCTGTAAAGTGCCCCATCTTTGCAAAGTTATTTTGCAGGCCCAAAGCATCATTAGCTTGCTGAAGGCTTTACAGGTGCATGACTGTGTCTGGGGGAGTCCCTGTGTGGTCCTGCCTTTACCCCCCCAAACCTATGCTTTTCTGTAATTTCTATGCTTTTTGAGCAGGAGGGTTTGGACCCGATGGCCTTTGAAGGCCCCTTCCAACCCTAATAACCTGTGAACTGAGTAAACTCTTAGGCTGAACCAGCCACACAGAATGTGCAGTGCTTAGGGATCCAGATCTGGAGCTGCTCACCATTTCCTTTCCTTTTGTCCTTGAGAATGTCTGTTTGTGTGTGACACTTGGGACACGTCACTGCCTCTCTTCCCCCGTAACAAACGCTCTTTGCTGCGCAGGAAGCTGTATTTTGCTCAGTCACACAAGCCCCCGTACCATGGCCGAGTGTGTGCGGCGCCTCCTGGCTGTCTTCTCAGCTCCAGCCCTGATGGACCCACCAAAGGCATCCTCTACGTTCCCAGCGAGAAAGGTGAGTGGGGCAGAACCTGTTGGGTCATAGCTGGCTGTCAGGTCCAGAAGAGTCAGATGTTTTTCGGACACCTTCTGATGTAACCAACCCTTCTTCTGTGCTTGACAGCAGCACCCAAGGCAAAGCTCTCGGCCACTTCTGGATTTAATCCTTGCATGAACACAGGCTGTGGGAAGCCGGCGGTGCGGCCACTGGTGGACACTGGAGCCATGGTGTTTGTGGTGTTTGGCATCAGAGGTGTGAACCGCACAAGAGGCCTGGACAACCACGTCATCGGAGACCTGGTATACATGTTCTGCCGAGCTGGACAGGCAGCTCTGGGGCTGCTGGGGGAGGACAGTCTCCCTAGGGGGTGGGCAGTTAATCCGCACAGCCCAGGCTGCATGGTCCAGCGGTCTAGTCAGATGGAGTGACAGAGGTGGGAGCATTGTGATGAGCTGCAAGCACATTTCTGTTTTAACAAATTCACAAATAATGGAGATCAGGAAGCTCTTACTGCAATCACTTCAGACTTCTCCGAAAATCCCTTCCTGAGTGCAATCTCTAACCTTCTAATTTTGAATCTAAATCTGGCTTTCCTGAGGATTTTAGATGCAAACACATCTTAAGCTCAGTTTGAAAATCTCAGTATAAATTCAAGATCCGGGGAGCTGATGTTTTGCTGTAATTTTTTATCTTGTTATGGGGTATTAACACAGAAAAAAGACAAATAAATTACTCTGGGGAGAAGTTACTAAATGTGGCTTTTCCAGAAAGCGATAATCTCCCAGATCTGATTCCTTGATGCATTCACAGCCTTTCCCCAGAAAAATTATGCTTAGCTCTGGTCATTTGGCAGCTCCAGCTTGGTGCTGTGCTTTCTGTCTTCTCTGAGGGACACTAGAATCGGCCTTTGCCTGTTTCCTCTGGAGAGGCCACTGGGAAACGCAGGCAGTTGAGTGGGTGGAAAGCTGGAGCTGAGTGCTGGGCTCTTGTAGGGATGCATAGCTGCTCCTCAGACAGACCCTAATGATTCATTGATCAGGGCTTCTGACACACTGACCTTTGTTTGTTGGGGTTTTTTTGGGGTGAGGGGAAGGGGCCATGGAGCAGCAGGTAGCTTTTTCCTGGGTTATTGTTGAGGCAAAGGTGTCTGGGGGGTTTGCCCACTGTATAAACTTGTAGTCTGTCTAAGCTGGTCCCAGGCTGTGTAGCCAGGTGAGGACTGAGCTTCTGCCTTCCTTGCCCGCCGCTGTGTGAGTGTCTCACATGTGGTGCTCTCATTGTTGTGTCTCCTTGTGAAAGGGCAGCGTTATCTATGATGACAGCTTCGACCTCTTCAAAGAGATTGGCAACCTGTGCCGCCTCTGCAAAGCCATTGCCAGCAACACTGAGCTGGTGAAGCCAGGAGGGGCTCAGTGCCTGCCCTCTGGTAAGTGAAGGCAACATGAGTCCTTGGAGAGCTCCTAGGGCCCTTGATGGAGAGAGGTTCTCACCCTCCAGTCTGAGGAGTGTGGCTGCTGAGGGCTTGTAAACTTTGAGATTCCAGCTTGATGAAGCAATGAAAGGAAAATGGAGGCACCAGTCAGTGATAAATGAGGGCAGTGCAGCGGGGAGAGTGGTTCCCAACAGTCAGCTCTCCTAACCTGGCTGCTGCAACACAGCTCTGCCAGTTTCCACCTCGCTGAAGTCACAGCTGCCATCATCATGGGCCATTCACCTCATGTTCCTGTGTGTGTTTTGGGGATGAGAAATACACAGTGAGTGGGACAGGAACAGCAGACTCCTGTTCTGCAGCTCTGCTTGCAGCAGTGTTTGCTTGAGCTGGGGTTCTCAACAGTAAAACCAAAATGGGTGGCTCCTCTTTGCTGCCTCCTTTTATTCCCTAGGTAGATTTACCCTTTTAGAACATGCCCCTGCTCATGCTTTTGGGAGATGAGAAAGACAAATGTTCTCTTTAACTGCAAAGACACTGGGCATATTCTTTGAGATTTACTCTAGAGAAGATAAAATTAGAATTGCATCTGTTCTTTCCAGCCATGGGTATTGCTTGCGATACCCTTACAGTCTTTGGCACAAATAAGTACCTCTTAGTGGCTTCTGAACAAGCAACAAATCACAGCTCATCTCCTGATGGGAGGCCACTCACTGCCCCTGTGCCTTCACATACCCAAGCAGTGTCTGTCTCTTCCACTGTCAGGGTTACAAGGTTATGGAGCAGAGTCTAGGAAGTCTGTATTGTTGTCTGGCCAAAAGCCAGTCTCATGCCTGGAGAAAATCCCTGCCAGGCCAGACAGGCAGCTCCTCAGCACCTTCTGGTTATGCTGCATCTGACAGCTGGGAACGAGGAGTGCTGGTGGTGTCCTGCGCAGTGCTGATGGCACAGAGCACTCTCTCAGCAATTTCAGTGGCAGCTGAGGGCTCTGGTGCTGAGATCTCAAGAGCTTGGGAAGTCAAAAGTTGCACGGGGAAGCAGCTGCCAACAAATAAAACCTCTTGTTTGGTTTTCCCCACTTTGCACCAGTGTGCCTCCTTTCCCTGCCCTGTCCTCCATCCCTTGCTCTTTTCTTTTTCCAGGCTACAGCATCTCCTCCTTTCTGCAGATGCTGCACCCTGAGTGCAAGAATATCCCTGAGCCAAACCTGCTGCCTGGCCAGCTGTCACACGGGGCAGTGGGGGTGAAGGATGGGAAGGTGCAGTGGATCTCTATGGCGTTTGAATCGGTGAGCACATGGCATCACCAACCACCCACCACTGTGACAGTTTCTTCTTGTCATTACTGGGGGTTTAGCTCTGTGCTTTCTGCACTGGCTGCTCTCATTTGCAGCCAGTTTAGTGTTTGCTAGTGTTTGCCCTTGCTGCAGGTGGGTGTCTCTACTCACCAGTTGGTAGAAATGGCTGCTTATGCCACAACTTGCTCACACTGTGAGAGCTCATGCAAAGAGCTGGTGCTAGATTTGCCACGGCCAGCTCCTCCCAGTGCTACAGCTCCAGCTAGCTTGTTCTGCCCTACCCCTTGCCATGAATCCTGCCCCTAAGAGCAGGGCACAGGAATAACACGTTCATCTTCTTACAGACAACCTACAAAGGGAAATCTTCCTTCCAGACATACGCTGACTACCTGAAATGGGAGACATTCCTGCAGCAGCAACTCCAGCTCTTCCCAGAGGGCTCTGCACTCCGGCATGGTTTCCAGACCTGTGAGCACTGGAAGCAGATCTTCATGGAGATTATAGGCAAGTGATTGCCATGTTCCTCTCCCTGAGGAGTCCATACTGTCTGATGCAGCCTCACAGCACACTGTCTCATCCAATAGGCATGGGTTTCACTGTCAGTCCCTCATCATTGCTCTGCAAACTCCTAAAGGCTGTGTCTGCCCCAGGCAGCCTGTCCTGTCCAAACCATGGGCAGAGAAGGGAAGTGAGAGTCAATGTTAATCACTTGCTTTCTGCTTTCATCCTCCCCATCTCCCCTGATGCAAGTCCTTACCTGCCTTATCAGCAGGGACACAGTGCCCTTCTCATCCCAGCTGCCACCTTCCAGCAGTCACAGTAACTGACTTTTCTTCCCTTCCAGGAGTGCAGAGTGCCCTGTACAGTCTTGTCCTCTCGCTGGTTATTTGCGTGGCTGCAGTGGCGGTGTTTACAACTCACATCCTCCTCCTGCTGCCAGTGCTGCTCAGCATTTTAGGTAAAAACACCAACTCAAATCCATCAGGCTTTGCCCTTTGTCTGGCTGGGGGAACTGGGTCTCTGGAGCTTGGAGAAGAGGAGGCTGAGGGGGGACCTCATTCATGTCTCTAAATCTGTGAGGGGTGGGTGTCAGGAGGATGGAGCCAGGCTCTTCTCAAGGTCATCTGGTGATAGGACAAGGGGCACTGGGTGCCAGCTGGAACAGGGGAGGTTCCCTATCAGTATCAGCAGGATCTTCTTCCTAGGGAGGGTACCAAAGCACTGGAACAGGCTACCCAGAGGGGTTGTAGAGTCTCCTTCTCTGGCGACATACCAGACTTGCCTGCATGTGTTCCTGTGTGACTTGGTCTGGGTGATCCTGCTGTGGCAGGGGGATTGGACTGGATGATCTTTCAAGGTTCCTTCTGATCCCTAAGGATTCTATGAATTTGGTGGGTTGTGGTGCTGCTGATGCCACAGTGATTTGAACTGAATTGCTCTTACTCTGTGTAAACCCTTGTAGCTTTCCAGGATATACCTAGGTGAACAGGAGCAACTCTCAAGAAATGCTCAGGAACCTCATTGGCAAAGTAGATTTGTGTGTCTAATTCCCAGTGTGTTTTATCCACACAATCCCTTCTATTTGTTTAAATAAGGGGTTTAGCTACACAAATGCCATCCCTGCCTGTTACGTACAATAATGTGATTAAGTGCCGCATGCTCTGAATAACAATCGCCCAACTTCCTGAGGATCTGCAACACGGCTGCTGTTTCCAAGCAGTGAGAGATTTCAAAAGCTGAATATTTTAGCGGGTTTGTTAGTATTTGAAGCAAATTTGTAAATAGTTCCCTCTCCCTGGCTGGTGATTTGACGATATTGTGGTGTAAGTGTGTTGTTAAACGTCTCAGTTTAAAGAATCAAATCTGTCATTTTAAAACCACTTAGTTCTCCCACACATGACTCACAAACAAAGCATCACTCTTGCCTTGAAGAAAAAGCAGTGCATGTGCTCAGCCTGTGTGTAACTCCAGCAAGAAAACAAAGGGACCTTTTTCTCACAGAGCACATGTGCACAGTCCTGCACTCTTTACCTGGCTTGGGTAGAGTCTGTCAGTCTGAGTGAGGTTTAACTGGGTGCTCCACTCACCCCAGCAGATCTCATTGCTGCCTGAGTTGTCTCTGTGGTGAGGGAATGTCTCTGTGGGGTAGAGGGTATCTGTGCAAGACTCAGACCTGCAAGGCTCCCAAACTCCCCAGTGACTTACGTGTGTCCACATCTGAGCAGCAGTCCCAGATTGCTTTGCCTTTGTCTGACACGACTTTCTTCACACAGGAGTGGTCTGCTTGGTGGTGACCATCATGTACTGGTCTGGCTGGGAAATGGGAGCTGTGGAAGCCATCTCCCTCTCCATCCTCGTTGGCTCCTCGGTTGATTATTGCGTGCACTTGGTGGAGGGCTACCTGCTGGCAGGGGAAAACCTGCCGCTACACCAGGCAGAGGTGAGATCTTCTCTTCCTTTGCCTCACTCAGCATCTTTGTCCTGGAGCAGGACCCCACGAAACTAAGCCCCCCTCCCAAAGGCTAGGACATCAGTCCAGCCCCACGCGCGTGTCGCCACTGCCCTTTAACGCTGCTGTCTCTTGTGGCAGGACCCCACAGCGTGTCGCCAGTGGAGGACGATCGAAGCAGTCCGACACGTAGGTGTGGCGATGGTCTCCAGTGCCGTCACCACAGTGATTGCCACCGTCCCGCTCTTCTTCTGCATCATCGCCCCTTTTGCCAAGTTCGGGAAGATCGTGGCCCTCAACACGGGAGTCTCCATCCTCTACACATTAACTGTGAGCACAGCCCTGCTGAGCATCATGGCTCCTGGCACCTTCACCCGCAGCAGGACTTCCTGCCTCAAGGCTGTGCTGGGGGTGCTTCTTGCCGGCCTGCTGGGTCTATGCATCTGCCTCGCCCTGCTGAAGAGTGGATTTAAGATCCCTCTCCCTAATGGGACAGCCCTGTAGGCCCTATGTCAAGAGCCACCTGTTCTGTCCTCTTGCTCCCTTTCTTTTTGCTTTTCTTTTTAAAGGATATTTTTTGTATGAAAAGAAAAGAGGAAAAAGTCCCCTTTTTCAAGAATTTTTCAACTCCAGATGCACTTTATTTTCTAATGGGTTTTGCTCTAAACTTGTATTTATTTTGGATAGCGATGGATGACGGACAGTGAGGGCTGCCCAGGGAATACCTCAGCCCGTGAGTAGGAGGGGAGAAGGTCTCCTTCTCTCAAATTTCGTTTTGTTTTTCTTCTTTTTTTCCTTTTATTTGTTCATTTTGGGTTATTTTCCAATGAACAGAGCTTTCTGGAACCACAAGGCTAAAAGGGGAAAAGCTGTTAAGGCCATCTTATCCTTTTCAAAGCCCTTCACTCTGTCCCTCCCCTCGGCCAGAGTCAGCAATACAACACTGACTCTTGAGGTGACACCCAGCCCCCAGCTGTGCCTGACCTGCACCCTGGAGAACAGCAGTGAGCTGCGGGACAGGCTGGGAAACAGTGTTATCTGGACCCCTTTGCTGTGCCCTGCACCCAGCCAGGGCAGACCAGGAGTGAACCCCCTGCATGGGAGCTCCTGTGGGTGTTGTTGAGAGATTCAGGTGACAGATGTTGGGTGGCACCACCTGCAGTGACCTGCTTTTGTCACCCCTGCAGGCCACCTGGACACAGGGTTTTCCCCTTTTCTTCCTCTGGGATCTCTGGAGCCTGTGAGCAGCCCTCAGGAATGCAGGGGTAGCCTCAGCAGCCTGTCCTCTTCTTCCTCAGCTCAGCAGTGAGATGCCAAGTCCTGCCACTGTCACTGCCTCCACTTTTTGTGGTGGAGAGAAAACCAACAGCCCTGAGGTCCCTGCAGAGCCTTTGGTTCTGGCATTCAGCCCTTAGCCTGAGGACGAGCTGAGCACCAGGGTTGGGCAGAGCTGGTAGCTAGTGGTGCACACAGATCAGCAGTGGGGCATCCCCTGGGACAACCTGGACCCATCCTCCACTGGGGAGATACGAGGGCAGCAGCACTTCAGCCTGTGGCTCCTGCCTCCTTGGAGCAGATGGTTTATATTAAAGTAAAATGAAAAAGCAAAGCAGTGCCATTAACAAGAACGTTTTAAGCATCGCTGAGTCTATCATATTTTTAAAACTGAACCAGCTCAGTCTGTGCAGTGAGATGCAGCACAGCTGGTCCTCAGCTGAAGGGGAGGGGTCAGGCCCCCTGGGAGATGCATTAACCATTATTTACAAGGCTGTCAATAGAGGGGGGAGGCCAGAAAGCAGCCCAGCTCCATCTGTTCACAGGTGCCATGTCCCTGGAGGCTTTGTGTTCTCTGTCTGGGTCGATCCCCTCTTTGAGATGGGAATTCCAGGAAGTCCATCCCCATTGCCAGCCAAGTTCTGAGGACTGTGCTGCTGAGACAGACCGGCAGCTGCTTCTGCTTGGCTCCGTGTGTCACACTCTGATCTGCCAGTCTTACACCTCCACATCACGTCAGCCCTGTGAAACTGGAATGGTTGTTCCTAAAGTAGGCTCCCCAAGATGTCAGCTGGAGAGGGTGGTGCCAGCACAGGGCACCAGGGAAGGTGGTTGATGCCAGGGGAACTCCAGAGCACTCTTGCTGTAGACAGGGAGGGTGGCAGGAGCGTGAGCAGAACAGAGTCTATTTCTCCCTCACTATCCCCTGATGCAGCTAAGTTACCCCTTTCTGCACAGTGTTAAATGTCCCTTGGCACCTACCTCTGATCTGCACCAGTTTCTTCCCAGTGAACCCCGTGCCCATGAACAAATGGTCCTGGAAGGGATTCTTGACTATCCTGATGCTGTGCTGCTTTGATGGCTGCACAGTTGAGCCCCAGCACTGATCTGTGAGCTGTGCTTTTCCCTGTGTCTCTTCTCCAAATTTTATTGCTGGAGGTGTCCCAAGTCCTCCTAAGCGGCACTGAGCAGAGGGGGCAGCGAGCTGGTGATACACAGCCCCCTAAGACCCGGGTGGGTGCTGCAAGGTAGCCTTAGTGCTGCTGCCAAGCTTGCTCTGGCTGGTGGCTTGACCTGAATTTAGCTAATGTCTCCGACTCCTTGGGGTGATTAAAGCTGATGGATATTTCCAGGTCACCAGACAAGAGAATAAGTTGCTGAGTGCACCCTTGGAGAAAATTCCTCCTCGTGTGAGCATAAAAAAACCTTGAAAGGCCTTTAAGAGAAGGCACAGATGTGTTTTGGATCCTGCCAAGTTTAAAGCTCATTCAAGACCCTGATGTCCTATGTTTGTGCTCACTATAAAGAGGCTATAAGCTCCCCACCTCCAGAGTGGTCCTGGGCACACCATGCTGGGACCACTTATTCAGCCACTCTTAGAAGGCAAAGACTGATTTCAAAGTGGTGGGAAACCTTTCATGTCTCCTGGGTCTGATCTGGCAGTGTCTGATGTGCAGACAGAAATAACAGAGCTCTTGGCACCTGATAGGGTCTGTGCTGGTTTCAGGAGCAGATAGGGGAAAGGACGAGCTGTCTGATACCACCCTCCTCTCTGGCCAGTCCAGGCTCAGTGCAGAAAGATTGGCTGGCACGGGTAGGAGCAGGGCATCACCTCCCCCTTGTTTGGCCAAGGTGGTACTGGGAGAGAATGGCTGGAGCTGTTCAGAAAGGAAAACGAGGGACTGAGATAGGAGCAGCACTGTAGGAGGTGATTCACAACAGCGTGTTGAGGAGATTGAGCCCCCCAGCATGGAAAACGAGGCAAGGAGAGGAGGAGGAACTTGCTGCAGTTTGTATCAGGAGGGCAGAAGAGCCAGGAAATGATCCCAGGTGACACTCTGCAGTGCAAGGGCTGACTGGGTAAGCTGAACTCTTGATTGACCATAGTCGTGACACTTGTCTTAAGGTCTAACTAGACACTTGCCCCATCACTGTTCCATTGGCACAGCTCTGTGGGGCTTTCTCCATGTGCTGTGGGGTGGAAGAGGCTTAGAGGTGGGGCTCAGCCTTCCCCAAACACCCTGATCTCCCCAAGCATCTGCAGCGACGATCAGTCAGTAGCAGACGTACTCTACGTCTATCTCCATGTAGGCAGCAGCCTCCTTGCGATTAGAGGATGTTAACAGAATCACAGAGGGAAGGAAACGGGTGGGTTTGTCTGAGCAAATGTGTAGGTGGGGCTGACAGCCCTGCTGGGAGTCGGTGCTCCAGGGCAGATGCTCCTGACAGTAAAAAGTAAGGCCTCACCAGTCTGCAGCTATTCCGGGAGCAGATGCTCGCCCAAAATTAATTCCTCCTCCCTCTCTGCTCATTGTCTTTCTCCGATGACTCCCCTGTTTCCCACTCCGTCTCTTGTTTCCCTCACTGTTGTCTTGCTGAGGAAGGTGCAGCCTTCTATCCTTGGTAGCTGCTTCTGCCTAAGGTGCTCCCAGTCTGGGCTGAACAGTGACTGGATTGTCTTGGGGACAATGTCTAGGGCAGAGGAGGCCGAGGAGTTGTACTGCTTCATGGGAGGGTGCTAGGTTTGATGTTTTAAGCAGAGAGCCAGCCGTACATGGAAGGTACTGCTTCAGTTTTCCATTCCCAGCCAGTCCTGCTGCAGGTAGAGAGCTACCCAAGTTCCTGGTTGCAGCAGTTGTTCTGTTCACTGCTCACCTTTTACTTCTAGCAAATCCCAATCTGAGAAGCGTCAGGAGGGGCAGGAGGGGCACAGGCCAGCACCAGAGGCAGAGCAGCTAGCAGCTGAGCAGAAAGGTGTGCAGGGGGAAGCAGGAGAGAACAAATTGGAGGGAAGATGGTTCAGAAGCCAAGGGGGAAGAGACCTGAGCAGCCCAGGGACGGAGGGAGGGCACTGCCGTTTCACCATGTCGTGTGCAGCCCCTAGAGTGTCGGTTCTCAGAGTGATGTAGCACAACTCCCCCCGTAACGTAGGTGTGTTCCTTTTGTAAGTCGTCTCCTACCCTGGCTATTTTCAGTGTTCCTTGATTTTTGGAGACTGTTGTAAATAAACGATTTTGACATTCGCACAGCTGGGTCCCTCACTCGTCGCCTGTCGCTGTCGCTCGTAGAGGTAGTGCTGGGCAGAGAGGCACTGCCAGGGGTTGTGGAGGTGTGGGAAGTGGAGTGGGACAGAGCTGGTGAAGGGTATGGATGAAAGGTCTTGTGAGCAACAGCTAAGGGAGCTGGGGCTGGTTGGTCTGAGGAAGAGGAGGTTGAGGGGAGACCTTCTCACCCTCTACAGCTACCTGAAGGGACCCTGCAGAGAGCTGGGGGCTGGTCTCACGGGTCATTAGGGATAGAACAAGAGGGACCGGCCTCCAGCTGCCCCAGGGGAGGGTTAGGCTGGCCCTGAGGAGAAACTTCTCCCTGGACAGGGTCCTCAGGCCTTGGCACAGGCTGCCCAGGGAGGGGTTGAATTCCCATCCCTGGAGGTGTTGAAAGATGGTTTAGCTGTGGTGCTGAGAGATCTGGTCTGGTGGTGACCTTGGCAGAGCTGGGTTATGGGTTGGACCGGATGATCTCAGGGGTCTTTTCCAGTCTGAAGGATTCTATGGTTCTGTGAGGCTGCAGCACCAGTTCTGCTCCTGCTGCTGAAGTCAGCTCCCTTGAAGGCAGTCCACCTCCGAAAACCTGACAGTCTGGGGAAGGCAGCTCAGCATTCTACCTGAGTCTGGAAGAGGGTGGCCTCCAGCAGGAGCTGTAGCCAAGGCAGAAGCTTAGCATGGAGCTTCTCCATCCTTTACTGTGATTCTTCCAGTGCATCCTCATTCAGCGCTGGCTCCAACAAGAAGGGGGTCCGGCTGCCTGCTCTTGCAGCATTTTGTTTCCTCACGACACACAGCATCTGGCACAAACTTCTGGCCGAAATTTTGCCTCTGTGTCCAGTGCTGCAGCAGCAGAGGGCTTCCCTGCACCAACCAGGACCACCAAACTGATGCACACACTGGCCAGCAGCAGGGTGGGATGAGGATGCAGGTATTTCCCTCCCTTTGCAGCCAGGCTGAGTGAGTTTGGCTCCTCACAGCCTCCCTGCAGTGTGCTGACACCTCACCCAGCCCCAGCCCTGCTGGGTAGGACAGCACCCTCCTATTTCCAAGCCTCTTCTGTGGGTGAGGCCAAAGTTCCTGGTGAAAATTCTGCTGTAATGTGGGGAAGGACAGAATGGCCTGGGTTGGAAGGGACCTCCAAATGTNATCAGGCCCCCTCAGCGCCTTCCCTTCTCCAGGCTGAACACTCCCCGCTCCCTCAGCCTGTCATCAGGGTCACAGTAACAAAAAGCATGCAGCATCCCCAGGAGGGAGGAGTGGGCTCCTTTGGACAAGGATTTGGGGACTGCAGGGAGTGGGCTTTAAGCTCAAGCCTGCTGCTGGGAAATGGCTGGGCTAGGCTGGGAGCTGGTTTTGGCTACAAGCTCAACCCCTCAAGAACGGGCACGGTGGGCACTGCCTTGCACACTGTTGGGGAGCTGGGTACAGCCTGCGGACCATGGAAGTGCCTGGTGTTTCCCTTTGCAGGTCTGTGGGACCATCTGGCAGTGTTGAGTACCCAGAGCTGCCAACTGTGAGGCACGAGGGGTGCCCTGGGGTAAGACAGCTGTGGCCACAGAGATGGGCATGATTCCCATACCTCCACTGCTGCTGCTGGGCAGCAACTGGGATGAGGGGAAGGGTTCGGGGGATGGATCACACAGAGCAACAACTGCTCACTGTTCGTTTCAAGCTGGCAGAGGCTGGAAGAGTTGTGTCTGTGCCTGCAGGAGCCCATCCATGTAGGGCTGCTGCTGGACCACGTGCTGCTGCCTGCAGTCTGGCAGGGCCCCAGCTCTTCTTCCAGGTGAGTGAGTCAGCTGTGACGTCTTCTTCACGCACAGCAGATCCCGTGGGTTCTGTCCTGCTGTGGCACAGCTGCGTCTCCACTGCTCCCCAGCAGCATTAGAGGCTCTACCCATGCAGCCAGGGAGCTGCAGCCAGTGCACCCCATGCCCTTTGCCCTCGGTTCCTGCCTGCCCCAAAACTACCACCCAGATCTGTGACAGTCAGGAGTTTGCAGTCCAGTGGTCCCTGGGGTCATGCTGAGGAGGATGAGCAGGGTTCTGAATCATGGGTTGGAAGGGACCTCCAAAGGGCATCCAGTCCAACCCCCCTACACCAAGCAGGGCCAGCACTCCCCAGACCAGGTTGCTCAGAGCCCCAGCCAGCCTGAGCTTGAATGGCTCCAGGGATGGGGCCTCCAGCCCCTCTCTGGGCAGCCTGTTCCAGATTCCAGCCCTTGTTCCTCCTGTCCAGCCTCACTCTGCCCTGTTCCAGCTTCAAACCATGACCCCTCATCCTACCCTTTCCTGCTCCATTGAATTCCTTGGGGCCTGGCTAACAGTGGAGCTCCCTGAGAGGGGAAGCAGGCTCTGGACGGTGTCTGGGCACTGGTGTGGTGACTGCTCCCCACTCCGGGTGCAGTTACCCCCTTCTAGCTGCAGCCTCAGACAGGTTTGCTGAGTTTTGTGCTGGGAGCCCGAGGGCTGAGCAGGTTGCACAGCTGGCTCCAAGCTCAAGGTAAGCAGATGCCTGTAACCATGAAAAGCACCAAGAGCACCAGGTCACAGACAGCCCAAAGCAGTAGCTTTGTCCTCCACAGGTTGTCGCCGCCTGCTGCTGGTTCACCCACCAGAGCCCTCCAGAAAGCCTTCTCCTGCCATGCAGTCTGCTGAGGCCGTTTCTAACGGAGCCACCTCAGAAACACAGCTCCAGCTCCCTACCGTCACGAGAACACAAGTAAGTTTTCCCTTTATCAGTGCTGCTCTGACCTCAGTCCTACCCTACCCCAACCCCTCCCTGCCCACCTAGCAGCTGGTGTTGGGGACTCACTGTCCTGGGGGCAGCTCCCAGCAGGGCCAGTGGGGTGTAGGACAGAGCTGGGCAGACAGAGCCCTGGTCCTTGTTGGAAGGGGTCAGCGGTTGGCAGTTCTGGGGCAGAGCTGCTGCAGGAGCCCAGCAGGGGTGACCAGCCCCTCACCTCAAGCCAGCTCAGCAGCCCAGGCCCCATTTATTAGCACTCAAACTGCGCTGTCGCTGCTCCAAATGGAGTGTTTAGAGCATTGACACGAACAGCTGTCCCAGTCAGCCAGATCATAACAAATGGGAGCTCTGTCTGGAGTGTTATTCTGCTGTGAGGGGGCAATACATCTTATTACTAAACAATGGAGCTGGTGATGGATGGTGATGAGTTCTCTGCTGTCTGGCTTGATGATCACACTGAAAAATAAACATACAACTGAAGATGCTCCCAGGGATCCGGCGAGGCCTTGGGTGGCACCTGGGAAGAGACAGCTAGGAGGTTCTTAGCTGCAAGAGCCTTTGCATCAGGCTACTGGTTACACTGTCCCCTCTCCAGGAGGGACGTGGTGGTTGAGGAGAAAACCTCAACCTCTCTCTCTTTGGAGAGAGATTTCTCCAAAACTATGGGGTGCAGCAAGAGCTGAAAGCNTGTGGTGGTTGAGGAGAAAACCTAGCGAGAGAGATTTCTCCAAAACTGTGGGGTGCAGCAAGAGCTGAAAGCATCTGCCCTCTTCCGCAGGAGACTGCAGAGCTCTTGTCCTTGGTGATGTGCCCTGCTGTGTGGTTATAAGGCAGCACCAGGGCTGTGTTACTGCAGGAGTTTATGGCTTGACGTGGGGACAAGGTCCTCCAGAGAGCTGTGGAGGAAGAAGATGGTCAGTGGAGGGACAGAGCCCTCGTGAGGGCCAGGCTGCTGCTTCGCGTGGCTCGTGTGGAGCTCTGTGAGCCACGGTGCGAGCAGAGAGCTGGAACAAATGACATTCTCACCTAATGCCAGCATAAAATTGGAGGACTCACGTTCAGTGGAAAGGAGATGAGCTCATCTCATAAACCACCTCTGCTTCTCTGCAGCAGCACAGCTCAGCCCCATGCAGATCCATTACCTACAGCTCAGCCACTGCAGCGGCACCAATGGGCCCTGCTGAGGATCTCTGATGGCTGGGGATGGTGGGTGACTCACTCACCTCCTGCAGTACCTGGCCCCTTGTGCTGCTCCTAAGAGCAGGCTGCCCAGGGAAGGGTTGGAGGCACCGTCCCTGGAGGGGTTTGACAACTGGGCAGCCAGAGTGCTTGAGCTGCTGGGGTAGTGGTTGGGGGTTGGAGGGTGGAGGGTTGGACTGGATGATCTGTTCCCAAGTCTGATGGTTCTATGATTCAGTTCTTATCTGCTCCCCCTCCCTAACTGTGTTCCCTTTTAAATGGAAGCTGTGAAAAGGGCAGAGTAGGAGATGCTGCGATTCCACAGCAGAACAAACACATTCAGAGCCTGAGTGGGCAAAGTGGAGCATCCCTTGGGAATCAGCAGCCTGGGTGGTGATGCAGGGTGTGGGTGCAGTGTGACAGGGCTGACTGCAACGAGGTCTGGCACCGAGAGACACCAGTAGCACCGGGAAACCCAGTTAGGGCTCTTTACCAGTACTGGATATCAGCAGGCAGGAATTCTTCCGATTGGATTGGTGTCACTAGGGGATCAGGGACCAGGGCCAGCATCCATCTGGCAGCCTTTCTCCCAGCACATTCGTGTTGGTCGACCGATGTGATGCTGGGGTCTGCTGGAGGAGAGCAGCCACGGACTGGCGGGTCCCCAGGGAAGGGCATTCCCAGTGCTGCAGGATCTACGGTGCTGGGTGGCAGTGAAGGAACGAGCTCACCATTGGGAGCCAGGAAAGCAAACAACAAAGCAGCTCTGTTTCGGTGTGTGTCTGCTTGTGGAGGGGAGGAAGGAGGCGGAAGTGTTTACAAATCCCCCTTCTCCCCAACAAGCTCTCTCAGTACCTCTTTATATTTAGCATCTATTTAACAGAGAATAGGGGAGGGCTGGCTGGGAAGGGGGCTTGCTGGGGTGGAGGGGAGTTGTAATCCAGACAGATTCAAAGCCAGACTTAGAGCATTAATGGAAGAGGAAGGCTTTGAGACTGCAGCTTTCTATTCTGGCAAAAAATGAGCTGCAGTGCTGCCAGCTGCTGCTTAAGCACAGGGGCAGACAGTCTCTGCTCAGAGGAGCTTTCCTTGATGAGCAGAAGGGTTTCTGAGCACCTTCATGCTGGTTGGGTGGATTTTTTTTTTATCAGGTCCTGAAAGGAAGAGAAAAGAGGGCTCACCCTGTGCCTTGTGTGTGTGTCTGTGCCGTGTGGAATGAGCAGCACTGCTGTCAGCTTTGGGGTCTCTTGTCTTTCTCCAGACAGAGCTGAAAGTAGCCTGGTCTGGTGCACTGCACACTGCTGCTGGATACTTCACCTCGGAATGACTTCCTGGCTTTCTCCTTGGGTGGAACTGAGGCTCTGAACACGAGGCAGTGCCTCTCCCTGCTGCCTGGCTGGCTGCTGGGCGTCACTTCTGTGCTGGCCCTTCCCGTAGCATTGACCTGAAATCAGAGAACCTGGTGCTGAAAGATGTGCTGGGCATCAGCCTGCAGCCCAAATCAGTGCATCCCTGTGTTGCCTCTGTCAAGGTCTTGGTGCATTTGGGGAGTGGTCAAGAACAGTGGGTGCTGGAACCAAGCAACTCATCCTCCCTGGAGGGGTTCAAACAATGAGTAGCTGTGGCCCTGGGGAGCAGGGTTGAGTGGGCAGGGTGGGGTTGGGGTGATGGTTGGACTGGATGAGCTTGGAGGTCTCTTCCAATCTTAATGATCCTGTGACTGTGCTCCGCAACAGCTCTCACCCAGTGCCTGTCCAGGAGGAGGCTGTGGTTTCCTCAGGTGCTCTGAGTGGCTCAAACCCTGATTTTTGACACTTGTGCTTTTGTTGGTAGCACCAGTTGTGTAACAGCCTTGATGGCATGGGGCAGAGAGACTGCACAGCCTTGATTTCTGAGGGTGGCTGTGGATGTCTGGGATGGTTGTGGATCCCAAGCAACTGCATGGAGTAGGAGGGAAGTTCAGGACCTGGAGCGTTGCATGTTGAGAGCGAGGACATGGGTCCAGCTGCAGCAAGACATTGCAGTAGGAGTTGGTTGACTAGACACTTCACTTTTGTGGACCTGAGTATGTGATGGCACAAGAAAACCACCTCAAGAAGGCCTCTACACTCCCACACTAGAAGCAGTTGGTCTCTAATTCCTCCACATCAGCAAGGAAATCACAGAAGAACCAAAAAAAGTAAACCAGACTCTGTATCACAGTGCCATCTCACACACTCTGAGAGAAACAGGAGACAGCTAGCACATCAGTGTTTGGCTTCAAATGAGAGCCCTAGAAAAAGAGAGTGTACACTAACACTCTACCCAGAGGGGGAATTCAGCCCTCCCCTCCATCCATAGACCTCAGTAGGGCTCCTGAGGCTCTCTTAAGTCGTGATGCTTGTGGAAAAGTTCCTTTTCCAGTCCTCTTGCAGACGCCAGCTTCCCCTGTTTGTCTCAGGCTTGCTTCTAGCTCCTCGTCTCAGCAGTGTTTCATCTTCAGGACACAAGAGCATCTCAGATGCAGGAGCAGACAGAACTCCAGTCTCTTTCTGTTTGCCATCTCTCTTGTATTAGAGGCTTCTCCTAGTCTCTCAGTGCCACCTGCTGTCAGCCCCACGTGGGGACAGAGGCAACAGGGTGCTGGTCACGTGGGGCAACAACTGTTGTGGTAAACAGGCCCGCTTCAGGGGCCAGCTCCCCTCTTTCCTCTTTCTCTCTTTTTCTGTCTCCCAAGTAGTTACGGCTCTGAGGGAGGGAAAGGGTTAGTTGCTCACCACTTTCACATCTTCAAAGATGATCAGGCTGCAGGAACAGTGTGTGGGCAGTGGCTCCTTGCTCTTGGCCCACTGCCAGGAACCAGAAAAAGCTGGTGGTGGCTACAGTCCAAGGGCTTCAGTCCCTCTGCCTTCCACCCTCAGGGAAAAGGGAAGCCATGGCTAACACCACTCCCCCGCTGACTCCCCGCAGCAGCAGGGCTGCGATGGCTGGGCCTTGACCCTCCCCAAGGTGGGGAGGCTGCGCTCAGCCCAGCAGAGCTCTCTGTCTTGCAAGAGACAGGAGAAGAAGAAGGGCTGAAAATAGGAAGTCTACTCCCTTTTATAGACTCCATCCACCTGACCCTGTGGGGTCAGGACACTGACCCAGGGGTCTGACGGGAAGGGCTCTCTCTAGCTCCAGATTCAAATGCTCTTTGGGCATAAAAGCACAAAAATCAGCAGCTGAAAGTCTGGCAGTTTTCAAACTGCAGCAGCCTGTCACTCAGATATTTGCTGAGAAGGAGATTCTTAGCTCAGCCTGTGCCTGCCTGACCACCCCCCCACCCCCCCGTCCCCGCCAAGGAGGCAGGAGGACAACAGGAGAGGTGACCTGAGCTGGTCTTGGTTTCTGCACCCAGAGGAATCTTGTCCCTGAAAAATGCAAATGTGGTTGGAACCAATTTTGTTCCAGAATGTGAACAGACAGTCCAAGGACCTTTGTCCCTCTCCCCGTGGCTTCTCCTTCTCTAATTGCTAGGATGAATGCACAAACCCTGATACTGGAGTGTTCACGGGAGGGGGGTTACTCGTTCTGCTCTTATTCGTTGGGCAGGTTTTAATGTTTGCTGGCTAAGAAACGTGGGTTCTGGAGCTTTAGACATAACTTGCATCTGGAAAAGCTGGTGACTAAAACAACCCCCAAAAAATTCTGATGTCATTTCCCATAGATTAACAACGTCTAGATAATTTCTCGTGCTCTTGTCATTAGGCAAATGGACTTCATATTGATTTCAAATTAGTGGGCTAATGATTTCCCACTGGTATCATTTCTGTGTGCCCAGTGGGCTTTTTCAATAAGGGAGTAGGTGTGAGGGAGCAAACTCCTGCCCCGGTAATTGAGGCAATAATTGGTGCGGTGGTCACATTCAAATGCAGAATTGATTTGCAGGGGGTAGGAAACCTCCTGACTGTCCCCATCGTGGTGGGAGAGGGCTCCTTTTGGAGCAGGATGACTGTGGGTGGAGTGTTAAGGAATCCTGGTGATTTGGTACCCTTCAATAACCCTGCGGTTTGGAGGACTGGGAAAAATGTCGGGCCAAGTTCTAATTCTAGTTGTGAGGGAGCAACCTTTGTCCCCACTTTGATTGAAGGTGAGTGGGAGGCTGCCAGTCTGGCCCGGAGGCTGCTCGCCAGCTCTGCTACCAGTCTGCTGTCAGATCCCATCGCTGCCTGACTGCCCTTCCGCTCAGTTTTCTATCACTCGGTGCTGCCTGCGCAGGCTGGAGATGCTGTAGGGGACAGCCTGCCTGGCTGGGGTGTGTCAGCGCAGGGAGCTGAGCTTGGAGCCCTGAGGTGTCAGCAGAAGGTCAGCAGTTGGTGTTGCAGCTTAGTCAACGGCTATTTGCCAGGAGGCCCAGCCTGGCGTTGTGTCGGAGCGCAGGCAGAGCGGCTCCGCTGGCTGGGGGAGCGTTCCGGCAGGTTTGGCTGCCGTTGACGCGTGGATGGTCTGGGCTCCTGCGTGAAGGGCTGCAAATGCTAATGAGTTCCTTCTCTGGGCACTGGGGGACGTAGAATCACAGAATCCTTAGGGATCAGAAGGGACCTGGAAAGATCATCCAGTCCAATCCCCCTGCCACAGCAGGATCACCCAGACCAAGTCACACAGGAACACAGCCAGGAAGGGTCTGGAACGTCTGCAGAGGAGACTCCACAGCTGCCCTGGGAGACTCCACAACACCCACGGTCTGCAGTGGCTGAAGAAGGCGGTTCCCTCCTGATGCCATCGTGCTGCTTTCCACAAGCCCTGCTCCATGAGGGTGGTTCCCACAGCGTGAGGCTGTCAAGGCAGGATGTGGCTGTAGGCAGATTTTGGTCTCAATAAGCAACACTCTGAGCAGAGAGAGCCCTGGAGACTGCTGCTCAGGGCTGGGCTGGGGAGCTTGAGTGCCTTGAGTGTTGTGTTTGAGGCAGGAGGAGAGCAGCTCAATAATTAACCATCTCTGGGGGTTCCTAGTGGCCAGCAGGGTGACTGAGCCAGCAATGTGCTCNAACAAAGACGATGAAGGAAGTAGAGCAGCTCCCTGCTGAGGAAAAGCTGAGGGAGCTGGGTCTCTTGAGCTGGGAGAAGAGGAGGCTGAGGGGGGACTTCATTTAGGTCTATAAATCTGTGAGGGGTGGGTGTCAGGAGGATGGAGCCAGGCTCTTCTCAAGGTCATCTGGTGCTAGGACAAGGGGCAATGGGTGCCAGCTGGAACAGAGGAGGTTCCCTATCAATATCAGCAGGACCTTCTTCCCAGGGAGGGTCCTGGAGCACTGGCACAGGCTGCCCAGGGGGGTTGTGGAGTCTCCTTCTCTGGAGACGTTCCAGACCCACCTGGCTGTGTTCCTGTGCAACTTGGTCTGGGTGATCCTGCTGTGGCAGGGGGACTGGACTGGATGATCTTTCGAGGTCCCTTCCCATCCCTAATGATTCTAGGATTCTGTGAAGGTATTTACACCGGCTCTGTCGCTCCTGAGCTTTGTGTTGCAGAAGTACATGCGTCCTGCTTTAAACATTCACGTTGGATGAAGAGCCCAGTGTATTGAAACCGGATGAGGAAGTCCCCTGCTGTGCAACCCCCCCTCGTGTAGCTGTACCTGTCCTGTGAATGCAGCTGATGAGCCAAATCAGGCGAGCTGAGGTTTATAATTACCTTCCATCAGCTCTCTTTAGGAAGTGGAAAGGTGCCCTTAAATAGGGGCTGCTCCCTATAAAGACGACATTTATACCAGCTGAGAAGTGGTTATTGCGTCCTGGAGCATCGCCTGTGCTTCCCGGGGTGTTGAAGACAACCTACAGAGGCAGATTTATGAGGGAGCACCTTCTCGCTCCACGTTGTCTTGGCTTCAAGGACACAGAGCTGCTCGTGTCAGTACACAACGCAGCCCGTAATTGCAGCCTTCCCTCTTACTGGCAGCAGCAGGACTTGATGCAACTTTTATCCAAACATCTTTTAAGTCACGAGGTGCTTTTGGAGTCGCTGTGCCTTGGGGCTCGGGGACGCTTGGCACTTGGTTTTTTATGGAAACTAGACCTTAAAGATGCCCGTAAATGGGTGGGCATGCTCCTACCCGCTGGAAACGAAGGCTTGCGATGGCTCCAGTGAAGGGAATCCGGATTTAGAGCCCCGTTGCAGCAGAGCACACTTCATTTTGGGAGTGCTCTGCAGGAAACGGGAGAGAGCAGCACATCTTCTCTCTACTGGGCACTGGGGGGGCCTCTCCTTCAGTACTGAGGGCAGTGCTGGGCTCCTCACTGCAGGAGAGATTGAAGGGCTGGAGCAGGTCCAGAGGAGCAGTGAGGCTGGGGAAGGGACTGGAGGGGCTCAGAGAGCTGGAGGTGTTCACCCTGGAGGAGACTCGGG
>VZRI01007253.1:3295-46504 GCA_013397515.1 Upupa epops
ATGGTTTCATATGGGAGAAGGGCAGATTGAAATGGGATGTTAGGACGACATTCTTGAGCAGGAGTGGGTTTGAACAGTGGAACAGGTTGCTTTGGGAGGGAGTTGAACCCACATCCCTGGAGCCTGGGTGAGGCTGAACAAGGCTCTGGGCAACCTGATCTAATTGAGGATGTCTCTGCTCCCTTCAGGGGCACTGGACTAGATGACCTTTGGAGGTCCCTTCCAGCCCAGGCCAGTCTAGCATTCTGTTTAAAGCATAGAGTTTTAATCTGTCCTGGAGGTGTAGAAGGAACAGATATCATTTCAGTTTAAACAATTACGGGTTTTTCCTTATAAAAAACATGGAATTTCAGAGATGTGCTGTGAATTCCACTGCTTATGGTGTAATTCTTCACTAGAGAGCAAAGTAGTGACAGAATAAATTACTCACAACTCTAATCAATGTATTTGTGTGAGCTAATGTTTTATTTCCACTGTGGTCTGAGATTGTGAGGATGGATTCCTTTGCAGCCTCAACTGAGGGAGTCTAGCAAATCTCACACAAAGAAGAACACGTTCAAAATTTCTCTTTCTCTCCTCTTTCTGTGAGATTTATTTACCTCAAGGATCATAAGTTGTCTTTCTGTGCCCTACTTTTCCTGTGATAAATAAAACTGCACTGGCTTAGGACACAGAGTGTAAATAAACACCAGCATTACTGTCCAGCAAATAATTGTTCGCATTTATTTAGCCATGTTAATGCGGTGTTAGGGAGCGATAGATGATCGTGCAGACATTTTCTTTTTTGAAAGCATACACTGGGAGGAAGAAAGAGGGGTTTTATCTCCATGGCACCTAGTTTGTTACTTGAAAAGAAATAGAGGCATGCAGATGGAATATCATTTCTTTCAAGCAACACTGTTTTACTGCTTTGTTCAACAAGGAGCATTTAGTGCTTCAAATCAGACTGCAGCTTTGTTCACAACGTTGCAGAGGCAGTCAGAGGTTTAAGCTAACTTCATAGCAGAAAGTGTCTGTGGACGGTACAGCTTGCACTGATGGATAAATATTGCTGTCACCATAGCTGCATCTCCTCAAGATCTTTTGCCTTTAATTTGAAAAGGAGTGGGATACAGGAGCCGTACATCAGTGTTTTCCGTATGATTTTAGAGATGGTGAAATCTTCATCATCACCTTGAAAACACTTGGCTGTGGAGCAATGGAAAGCAGGACAGTACAGGGTCCAGAGGTCTCTGTCAAAGAAGGCAGTGGAAAGAGAATGAAACTCAGGGCTTGGGGCTGCTGTCCTGAGGGACGTTTGGGCAACAGTTAAAGCTGGATGTGAAAGATTATTTTCCTTTCACACAGCTGCTTTGTGAGTTTGAATTCAGAGTTTTTTCTCTGGAAGAGTGAAACATCCCCGCAGTGCTGGTGCAATTTTAAGTTCAGCTTTCCCCCATGCAAGAAGTTAGGTTGGTATACGTGCAAATGAACACTTTGGCAAATCTGTATAAGTTTAGCAAAGAAATACAACTGTATTTCCTTTTAAGAGATTTTTATCTGTTCCTTTTTTCCCTGTGATCAGTTTTATTTGTGTCAACAAAATTTTGAAATGGAACTGCTTTTAAGTATGGATTTTCATCTTTTTCAGCACTGGTTGGACCATTCAAAATTCATTAAGAAGCAAATAAAAAGTAAGTATTGGGTCTCTGCCTGTTTACTGTGTTACTTCCTTAACAACCTGAACATAGAGTATTTGAGAATGCTTTGGAAAGTTTAAATGTGGCCTTTGATATAATAAATATTTCATAAGAAATAATGTAGTGGCTAATTGGCTGCCTGTGTCAGGTTTGAGCGCAGCCCCGTGCTGTTTGTCTGAGGCAGAGCAAGTTGGCAGGTAATTTCAGACTGATCTGTGAAATCAGGTTGCCTGGACACAGATTGTTCTTTCTGTCCCTGCTGCTGATCCAGAACAGATTCCCTGGTTTGGTTTTATTCAAAAAGTAAATGGAAAATACTTCACTGTGTAACACTTAATTTATTCTTCTTTGGGTTTATAAATCAAACTGGCAGAAATACCTGCTGTTTCATCAAAGGGAGTTTGGGGTGGAGGGGTTGGGTTTGAGGGTTTTTGTGGCAGCTGGCTAAAGCAAACAAGTTGCTCCTGAATCTGGTGATCTGGTTGCAGTAGGCACAGCACAGCATCGGCACCAACGTGTTGTGTTATCATACTGCAGTTGGCAGCAGCCATCGGCCAACTGATAATACTGCCTCTGGGACATATAAGATGCACTTTAAGGTGCTTTGCCTTTCTGATAAGCATCTCCATGTCTAGATGGTTTGTGCAAACATTAGAGTTCTTCGAAGGCCTTTACAGCAGTTGTCTTTCACCTTACGGTATATGGGGTCAGTCCATTAGAACAGACACTAAATGCTAGCTGCTATGGATAAGGTTTTGGTGGTCGGCTTTCTCTCATCTCTCCGTCACGTCACTGACTGCTTACCTGAAGTGACTGAGTGATTTCCAAGTGTGATTTTTGTAGTAGCTTTTTCCTTTCCTTGATCCATCGTAAAATCAAGGAGTCTGCAATGCCTTAAACCAGTTAAGGTACACTATTTGGTGTTAAATCTGTGCAGGACCTGTTTTAAAAAGAAATTAGCCAAGCCCTGCCCAGAGCAACACTGAAGAGGGAGGCAATTTAATGTGCAGTAAAGCCTGTCTCACAACAGGATACCTTTCTTTACCTCGCATTCAGCAGGTGCTCTAAGAAGAGTTCCACTTTCATGATGGATGTTGCTTACTGCTCTATTTTTTTCCCAGCAGTGGGCAGGTAGGAGTCATTATCCTGCTAATGCAGACCTTACCAGTGGTGCCTAACTATCAGTCTAGGATGCTGTAATCTTTCTTGTAGGAGTTGCCATCTGAGATAGTGTCAAAGCTCTAGCTATTAGCTTTGGCTGCACACCATTTAGTAGAAAGGATTGTTAATGAGCACATAGATACTGTCTTGATGGCCTTAGAAAAGTATGGGAAATAGTCTTTCCCTAGCACTTAATATACCAGCAGGCTGTGTTGATCTGGAAGATGAGGCTGAGGCTTAGGAAGATAAGGATGCACTGGTTACAGTCTCATAATAGTCAGGTAAGATTTTATTCTCTGTGCTGCATAGAAAGCCATAGCATTTACCCTCTGGTATTAGAAAACAGCAATTCTTGCAATTCCACTTCATGGAATTTGTTAGCTTTTCTGGTTTTTTTGGCTGCTTTGGAGAGTCCTCTCTAGTTTTCACCTTAATTTACCTTCCCTTTTCTTACTCACATGTGTAAATCGAAAGCTGATCTGTTGGGGTTTTCTAGAGTTATGTTTGAGCCAGCTAACAAGAAGCATCACCTTCTTCTTCCCTTTCTCCTCCCAGCAGCAGGCAGTGTACCTGGAGCTTGCTGTAATGTGGTTACCAAACAGATTATTGCTTGATTAGTGTAATAATTAGAGTATCATAAAGTATGCTAACTATCTAATATCTGTGGTTTTTTTCTTGCATGCTTTTCTACATTTAAAAATGTGAAGTATTTGCTGCTTAGAAGAATCTGACATAGCTACTTCATTTGAGGTTTCTTGGGTTGTGAGGTGGTAGCTGTTGTTCTGCTTCAACAGAACCACAACTAGTGTAAACTTTTCTTTTTTCCTTTTAAAATCTCTGCATGCACAGTTGGACCTCCATACACGTTGCATTTTCGAATTAAGTACTATTCATCAGAACCGAACAACCTGCACGAGGAGTTTACAAGGTAGGAACTCTGCATAGTTAACGGGCTGACTGGCAGAGGGGTGAGTAAGGCATCTCACATACACAGGAGTACTGTGAGCAGGTGGTTTGAGCTTCTTTACAAGGTTTGAGGTTTTCATTTTGGCTGACTTCAGTAATTTTCTGCTGTCAGAGGAGCATCCTCTATTTTATTTGATGACAAAATCCATTTGTGGGCCTCTCAGTGTCTTAGTCTGAAGGAGTTGTGTTCTGGTGCTTTGAAGTTAGTAAAGACAGATGGTGTTTGGTGGGGAGAGCTGCAGCTGGGAGACAGCTGCTCTACACCAGGGACATCTGCCATAGCTTTGACAGGAAGTCCTGCCATAGCTTTTAGAGGATCTCCTGCCATAGGTGTGAGAGGATCTTCCATAATGTCTTGTTAAAAATGCCAGTGCTCTGCTCTATCCCCCTTGCTCTGAGACCTGGGGGTGATTGAGTAGTGGTGCAGAGGCCACTGAACCATGCAGAGAGATGTTTTGAGTTTGTGGTTAGCAGAAGGTTGATTGAATGTTTTGCACTTCCCCATGAGTTCTCAGTGGTGCAATAAGTGTGAAGGCTGCACTATATGTCATGTTATAAACCTGGAGGTCTTCCATTTCCATCTGGTGAGCTTTGAGGACTAGACCTTGCTAGGGTTGTAGCGTCTAGAGAATGTGCTGAAAATTGGGAAAGGAGCAGCTGGAAGAGAAGTATTTACTTAACTTCTGTAAGCGCCAACTTGGTGTTGTCTTTGTATAGTAATCTTCTCTCTTAATGCGGGACCTTTGGTTTGGTTTTTGTTCTGTTTCTCATCACAGGGCGTTTTTGGTGTCTTCTAATTTGCTTGGCAATAATCAGCCTAAGGTGTTTAAAGAGTATTGACTGTTGTAGTTGGTGTGCATGTGATGTTTACATTAAACTCATGCCTGCAGGTATATCATTGCTACTCCCCGCTTTCTCCTCTGCTGTGTTGACCATTTGTCTTATTTTCACTGCCTCAAAGAGCTAATTGTCACCTCTTTAGGCTACTGACATGGAGGCTTTAATGCCCCTTAGCAGTGTAGTGCATAGAGTTAATTTGGCAAAGGGGCCTATTTCCTGTATAAGGTTTAATTACCCTATAGAACTCCCTGCCATTTTTGTGTAATTGAGAATAAGATCTTGGAGAATCCAAAAACCTGGATTATTTGGGGGCATTTCTGGTGAGAAAATGCAGTTGAATTACAGAATCACAGAATTATTGTGGCTGGAAAAGACCTCTAAGATCATCAAGTCCAGCCTAACTGACTTAAGTCTTCATACATCAGGGTACATGGCTGACAAGGATTACTTTTCCCCTGTGGTCACTTTGTTCCATTACTGTCTGCCACAGTATTTCTTGCTTAACTTTCTGAAGCATTGATCTGATCCTTGTCACTAAGATATGGGGGTTTGATCTATTGATTATTGCTGTGACCAAGGAAGATATTTCTTCTGGAAGTATTAAGCTTTGATGCTTTGTAGTCTAAATATTTCTCAAAGATAAAGACTATTTTAATTAGTAAAAACACTTTAGTCAGCTAAGTTTTCCGTCTTCTGAACTATTTGTTTTTCAGTTTTAAGTTTGGCAGTACACTGCTGTGAATCTGGAAGGAAACCTTGATCCAGCAATGTGCCCTTGTGGCCAAGGAGGCCAATGGCTTCCTGGGGTGGATTAGAAGAGGATTGGTTAGTGGCTCGAGAGAGGTTCTCCTCCCCTTCTGCTTTGCCCACACTAGACCCTTGTGTCCAGTTCTGGGCCCTTCAGTTCCAGAAGGGCACAGAACTCCTTGAGTCTAGTGCAGAGCCTCCAAGATGGTGAAGGAAGTGGAGCTTCTCCTTGATGAGAAAAGGCTGAAGGATTTGAATCTCTTTAGCTTGGGAAAAAGGAGTCTGAAGGGCGACCTCATTAATGTTAATCAATATGGAAAGGGCAGGTGTCAGGAAGAAGTACCCAGGCTCTCTTCAGTGTCATCCAATTATAGGACAAGGTGCAATGAGTGTCAGCTGGAACAGAGGAGGTTCCACATAAATATGAGGAGAAACTTCACAGTGGGGGGAGACAGAGCATTGGAATAGGGTGCCCAGGGAGGTTGTGGAGTCTCCTTCTCTGAAGATGATTAAAACGCTCCTGGCCGTGTTCCTGCACAGCTGGATCTAGGGGATGCTGCTGTGGCAGGGGAGTAGGACTGGATGATCTTTGGAGGTCCCTTCCAATCCCTAACATTCTGTGATTCTGTGAAAAACACTGTTCAAATTCCTGGTGTTTTGGAAGACGTCTGCGATTTTTTCTGGAATCAGATGAGTTACTTGGGGGGGGAGGGTGTGTGTGTGGGTGTGTATGTGTAATGAAAGTGTCTGTACCTGTGTACTGAATTTTCTAAGATATTTTGCTGATTTGGAGTGTCAGCAGTTGAGATAGCATTAGGGCAAGAGGAAGGCCATACCAACTAGAGCAGAGCTGCAGCACTAACACTCATCTCAGGTGTTTCACAGGGTTGTGAGCCATCAGGGGAGAACAATAAAAACACACTTTTCTGCCCTTAATCTGTGCATCCAAATACTGCTTGGCAAGTCAGGTACTACCCAAGTACATGAATCGGATAAGAGAGACAGAGCTAACATGGACAAATGTGATTCTGGTTTGGGGTATCGGGAGAAGTTTCTTGAGTCATTGGATCATCATGACTGGAAAAGATCTCCAGGATCATCAAATCCAGCCCTCATGGCCTCAAGTGCTCTAACTACTGGCCTTTTAAACACCTCCAGGGTTGGTGACTCCACCACCTCCCTGAGCAGCCTGTTCCAGTGCCCAACTACTCTCTCAGGAAAGAACTTCTTCCTAAGATCCAGTCTAAACCTCCCTTGTCCCAGCTTGAGGCCATTTCCCCTTGTCCTATCACTAGTAATTTGGAAGAAGTCAATCTTACGTTTCATTTCTGCTTTCCTGTCTGATTCCACGCCCTTCATCATGCACCATGTTCACAGCATGTCCTATGTGATGGAAAAAATTTGTCTAGCATCCTCTGTAAACAGAGAGGCTGATGTTTTCCTTTACTGAATGGACTCGTAGGAGTCCATTCTTCTTTCTTCTCTCGAAAGACTCTCTCATAGCCCCAAGTTGCATCAGGAGTAGTTTAGGTTAAACATTAAGATAAAACATCTTTATTGAAAAAGTCATTAGGCATCGGAACAGGCTGCTCGAGGAGGGGGTTAAATTGCACAGGAGTGTTTAAAAGTTGTGGAGATATGAAACTCAAGAACATTGTTTAGCACTGGGTTTAGTAGAGTAGGTTAATGGGTGGACTCAATGACCTTAAAGGTCTTATCCAAGCTAAATGATTCTGTGGTGCTATGGTCTTTGCAATCCTCCTTCCACAGTGTCCACAGGTTCAGAGCATTGCAGAGCTTGACTATGCCATTCTGTCTTAGGCAGAGTTCTTGCATGACCCATGGTGTTTCTGTATGCCTCGTACCCACCTCAGTGGCAGTGAAACATGAAGCATGCCCAGAACTTCAGATAACAGCAGTGTAAAATGCTACTACAGTCTGAAGGCTGTAAATACCTGCTTGACCTCCTAGATCTCTTATATTCAGAATGTTTCTAATATTTTAAGTGAAAATTCAATCTGAACTTTTCCTTTTGCTCGGATTGGATTTTTTTCTGTGTTTTGAGTTTGAGAAGCTAGGCCTGAAGCTCTCATGCCTTTATCTGTCTGTTTTGTCACTAGATCCTCAAGTTAAATTCTTTCTTGAATTTGGCTTGGTCCAGGAGAGCACTGAAGTACCAATAACTTTTATTGTGCTGTGTTGGCTGCTTGGCTGGCTGGATAGGTGGGTGGATGGATTCAAAGCAATGCTTTGAAACACATCCTAAACAAAACCAGTAGGTGGAAAATGGTTTATTTTTTATTTTATTGAAAGCTATGCAAAGTTTGAAGGTTGCAGGGTGTGTCTGAATGATCCCAAAAGCCCTTTCTTTTTTTTTTAAGAGCAAGTTACTGAATGTCATAGCCACTCAGTGGGTTAGATTGTTCTTCCAGCTGTCGGGGCTAGAAAGATTTTCTGATTTTTATTTGTTTACTTCTGATTTTTTGAATTTTTGTTTGTCCAGGTACCTGTTTGTATTGCAGCTCCGACAAGACATTCTTTCAGGGAAGTAAGTACCTCTTTGCTCTTGCACCTGTAACTTAAAGTATTTGTATTAGTTAATCTCCTAATTTAAAGTTTTACTTCAGCTATGTGAACTTTTAAATTCTGTATGGTATTTGTACACAAGTTATAAACATGATTTACGGTTCCATGTGCTTTCACTTTCCTGTAGAATACAGAGGTTTTTGAATTTGTGTGCATTGGGACTGTGTAACTGATAAATGGAATAGGTAAAGATGTTTAATGGATTGGCCAGGTGATGAAAATGTATGAGGAGAGCAAAGAGCAGAAAATAGGCTTGCTGTATTTTTCAATATGGCAGGTAAAACAGAGGAGGAAGAGATGCTGCAGTGCCACTTTCTGTACTGGTCAACCTGCAACCCTGCAAACTTATTTTGTGTTCTTGGTCTCAGCCTGGTCAAAATAACTCATGCCTGCACTTTGATTTTTTTAATGTAAACCCCAAAGACCTCAAAACCTTATCTTCTGAAATACAATGCTGATGCAACAATGGTTTCTGAGTCAATTTAATGTTATCTGTTAGTTCAAGCTGTTTTTATGGTAGAGCATATCATGTTCTTCCAGTGAGCACTGGAACAGGTTTCCCAGGGAGGGAGTTTAGACCTCATCCATTGAGCTATTCAAGGGGTGGCTGGACAAGGTTCTGGACAACCTGATCTAGCTGAGGATGTCCTTGCTTACCCCAGGGTGGCTGGGCTAGATGACCACTGGGGGGGTCCCTTCCAACCCAATCCATTCTATGATTCTTTGTGCTGATTAAAATGTACCAAATTAGGAAACAGTGATATGCAAGTACAGATGAATTGTCGATTGGACCCATTTCTTGGGCTATTTTTTAGCTTTATGGCAAGAGGAAAAAAAGCCTGATTTTTATAGCTTGAGTTTTTTCTCTTTTTAAGACTGAAATGTCCATATGAAACTGCTGTTGAACTAGCAGCTCTGTGTCTTCAAGGTATGTGATCTTTTCAGTCATTTGTCATCATGTGTTAAACTCACTCACTGGTTTTTCTTCACTCTTTGTTTCTAATAGATTCTCTCTGATAACAAGTGCCATTCCTATACCTGAGAAGAACTTTAGGGATATCACTTGCCTGACTTTCCTCCATAAGTTATGAACTACAGTAGTTGGTACCAGTGCATGTGCCCAGGGGAAGGAGCCTTGTAGGCGTGGCTGGAGAAGGGTATCCTGGAAACCAGGGGCTGACTGGGGAAGATTGCAAAGAGTTGCCTACTGAGGGTGAAGCTGTAGTGTGTACAGTGTTACCACGTCAGTCTGAAGAGCCAGCTGGCCCTTCAGCACCTGCTTTACCCTGGGGGTCCCCATGGGTGTAGCGTCAAATGTGAGCTTCCTGCTGCCTGGCCTCTGCCTGGGAGTGACCCTCTGGGGTTATGAGGCATGAGGGAGCGGATGGCAGGAGACAATTACATAATCAAGAAAGGACTGTTATTACTTCTTTGTTAGGAACAAAGGTTGCAAGATAAAATAAATCCTAGGACACTAGGTTTCGTTAGTTCATGGTACGAAAACCTTTTTCTATTGCTGTGAACATGTTAGTCCAGTTATTCATTGCGCTTCTGGTAGTTAGTTATGCAGAAGGGGAGGAAACCTATGTAATATAGCTCAAACCTAGCTCATTTTTACCTAAAAGAAAGAAAGTGATCTGGACCAACACAGACAGCAAAATGAAGTAGAAAAATACTTCCTGTTCTACTGGTGGTTGGCAGTGGCACATGGAGTGCTTAGACAGAGTCTGCTAGCTTAGTACAGCAACAGATAACTCAGATGGACTTGACAGTCTGAGATGGGAATTCAGCTCCAAACAGCAAGAGTAAATCTGCAGGCAGGGGATTGTGTGTCTTCCTGAGGCTGCCACAGTCCTCACCATGAGGTCAGGCCATGAGTGGCTGCAGGCAAACTCCGTTTGTCTTCTTGAGATGGAGACAGTCCAGAGCCCGTATTTGATTCGCTGCTTCCATTTCCACAGATAAACCCTCTGGTAACCTCACCCCTGGTCTAAGCAAGGAGAATCAAGCAAAAAATAATGGGTTGATGCCTCAGCATTTTGGGTAGTAACTGATACCTGTGATTACTGTGTGAATGTGATTCAGTAGCCATCCCTCATGTTTATGATGTCTGCAACTAGCTCCCAAAACTAACGCCTTTTGACATTGTGGGAACATATTTTTATGCTTTTCTGCTGTCTCTTTTTTTCTGTCTCTGTTTTCCACTGTTGTGACATCATAACAATAAGTTCCTCAAAAAAAACCCTTCATTTTTGCAACTAACTTATTATCCCTGCTGACAATTCTTGGTCAACATTTCTTCCATTTAATAGATGCTGGAAACCTGATTGCACACAAGAGTTCAAAGAAATGTCAAATGATTATTCCCTCCTCAGCAGGGGGATTTTCCTTTGTAAACTCCACTCTTGCTCCGTACTGTGGCTTTTCTAGGAGTGACTAAAGAGTTCTGCATGGTTATTTTAGGATAGCTGCTCTGAGCCCTCTGAAAGGAAAGCCTTTGCTCTGCACAGTACTTTTTAAACTTCATTCCTATTCTTCATGGATAAAGTTCGGCTGTTACAGTGATTCTTCATGTTTCAAACAGTTTCCAAGGCTCGTGTTTTGTGTGGCTTGTCTTTCACACATAACTCGTTGGCTTGTTGCCATCCCCATTAAGGACTGTCTGTAGTAAACAGCGCAGATTTGCAGGCTGAGGTAGCCGGTGAAGCGGATACCCAACTGTACCCTTTTTAATCAAGCTAGAATAAGTGTTTTAGTACCTTCTACATCCTTTGTACTTAACTACACAGACTTTTTCACTTTAATTATTGTTTCAAAGAAAAACTGCTCTAACCTCCAGTTTCCAATTCTAATCATAAAGCATCTTCATGGGGTGGTCCAAACTGTTGTGTCCTTCTGTGTAGAAGTATCCACAATACATTTGTCTATATGTGTTTGTGCTGCTCAAAAACTTCCTACACGACTTCCTTTTAAAAATGTCCCCTAGTTTGTGTATTTCTCAAAGAACACCGAGTATAAATGCATTATGTACCATCCCCTGCCCACCCTTTGCCCCTCAAAAAATCAAAAACACAACAAGCCCAAGCCCCGCTGAGGGCATTGGCAGAGCATGACACTGTCATAAAACTGCAAGAGGCCTCTGCAGTGACCTTGTGTTGGAAACTGTTAGTGCTGCTGAGCCATTGAGGAAAATACTTCCCCCAGGAAAGGCACTAGCGAAAGCATCTTCATACAGAGTGCGCACCCCACACACACACACACCCCTTCTTCCACTGCCCCTCTACCCTGCGCAGAAGCTTTTGAGGGTTTACAAGGCTCTGCTGAGATTCTTGCTGGCTCTTATTATCAAGATCTCTTTCTTAGAGATCAAAATAATGACCCAGTCTGTTTGTCTGAAAGATTGCAGCTGCTGAAGAACAAGGGTGATAACCTTTCTTGTACCTAGTACCACTGCTCTAGCTTCTCTGTGTATCTTTTGGTCCTGAACATGCTCGTGATTCTTTTCATCCATACACATCTCCTGTACAGCAGTAGTCAGCCATTTCTTGCCTTCTTTTTCCGGTAACCACTGGAGAAATCTCCCATGTTTTTCCTAGATGGTTGTCAACACATCAAATAGTTTTGGGGCTTTTTTTGTTACTGACATCCTCCTTGCTGATGTGTTTGCTGTGGAATCCTCTTAAGTGCTGGAGACTGGACTGCCAGTAATTCCTAGAAGCATCTGTGTTAAATAGGCTTCCAACTTAGATGAAAAAACAGCAGAACTGAGACATCACTGTTAAAGGAAGAGACACAGAGAAAAATGCTGTAACTGGAAGATTACTGTTGAAGAGAAAACGTGTGTGAGGCAGTAGTGAGAAATGAAGATCAATTAACTCCATCTGTTTGAAATCCTCAGGAATGCAAAATGTTTGATCAAGAAGCTCAAATGATGAGAATCATAGAGTAGGGGTATCAGTCACCACATAGTTCTCTATTCTGATGTATTCCGCTAAGTGCAAAGGGTGCAGTAGGATGGGAAGTGATTTGGAATGAGAAGTCTGGCTTCATTGCAATGAGAGGAAGTGTCCAAGTAACCTCTTCTGAAAAAGTACTGCATTGACTTTGGGGTTTAATAAACATTTTGTTTTCTCTGAAATGCAGATAAGTGGGTTCAGTGAAGCTGATTTAGTTCTAACCTTCTCTAGCGTCAGAATTCTATACCCTAACTTTACTCTGCTCCTGCAAATGCCTTGTCTGATTGTGGGTCTGGTTTGAGTTTGCAGGGGTTGAGGGTTGACTTACAACATTGACACAAGTGCTTTCTTCATCCTTAGAAATGTGTAGACTACCACGGGCTTTTGTGGAGATTATGGAATGCAGTGTTTCTGCTCATCCCATGATCTTTGTTTTTAACATTTCCATTGATTGCTTGCAGCTGAGCTGGGAGAGTGTGAGCTCCCAGAACACACGCCAGAACTTGTGTCTGAATTCAGGTTTGCACCAAACCAGACAGAAGCGATGGAATTTGACATTTTCCAGAAATGGAAAGAGTGCAGGTAGGGTACCTGTGTGGGGGTGGTGTCTCTAACAACAGGAGGTTTTGTTCTCTTCCAAAGTCAAATAAGTCCACAAGATTCCCTTCCACAAAGATGAAATGGTGATTGTGTTTGTCAGTTGAGAAGTAAACAGACTGAGCCCCTTCCCCTTTCCTGGCAATGTCAGGTAGTGATGTAGACAAGGTTGGTGGGGTGAGTTTTAATGTGCTCATGTAGATGATTTCTCAACATTATCATGTTGGAAAGAATTCTCTTCCTCTCCTTTTGCTCGAGCACACATGAAGTCTTGTGTTCAAGGTGGTAGCAACCTCCTTTTCCTGTGCTTTGTTAGTAAATCTGGTACCTTTTGGTGATGCTGCCTTACCTGAACTTTTGACCCTGCTGGCAGTGTTTGACCTTTTTCAGTTTTAGTCTCTCTGATTTATTTTCATTTGGAGGGAAGACAGCATCCTAGTTCTGCTTATTACTTTCAAGGTTGAAAGCAAAACCCAGGGGCTTATTATAAAGATAAGGAGTTTATTACCAGAAAAAAGAAAGGAAGATCTATCTTTTTAAAGATAGAAAACCCCTCGCTGGAGTCTTTCACCCCTGCCCAATGCTTTCCCCTACCCTAAGCTTGAAATGCTATTTAATGTCATTAAGCATGAGGGCTTGAAGTAAAAAAGCCGGGGGAACAAACGTAAGCATTTCAAATAGACAAGAGCTTCACACCACAAAGTATAACTGAATTCTGTGTTCATAGGGGAAAGAGCCCGGCGCAGGCTGAATTGTGCTACTTGAACAAAGCAAAATGGCTAGAAATGTATGGTGTGGACATGCATGTAGTTAAGGTAAGATCTGTGTCATGCTTTTTCGTCAATGTGGAGTCTCTGTTCTGGTGTGGGTCAGTCCTCAGGGCTGTCTTTGTTCTGATGTGGGTTACCGTGCTGTTCCTCTGAAGTAGCTCACTCCTGCAGGACTCCTCCCAAGAGTGCCTTTCCAGCTACGTCTTCCACAGTGTCCGTTTCCACAGGCCTTTCCCCGTATCCCTCAGGGTTTTTCTGTTTTTTACTCTTTGTGTCTCTTCCCTGGCAACTACTGCTTGACCTTAATCCTATTTCCAGAGCTGTCAGGGCCAGTACACAACCTCCTCCCACACAGCACACCCTTTAGGCCTGTGTTGCTGGTTTGCACGCAGTACAGATCATATTCTTCTGGGTTGTAATGTTAAACAAAATAGTGTTTAGTTTGAAACCTGTGGGGTTTGCCATGCTTCTGTAGTAAGATCAGCATTACTGATGGCACACTGGTTATTGATCCTCTGCTTGCTTGCAGGGAAGAGATGGTTGTGAATATGCTCTTGGGCTGACACCAACTGGCATATTGATCTTTGAAGGAGCCAACAAAATAGGTTTATTCTTCTGGTAATCTGATTTTGTGTTATATTCCTTTCTGTTCAAATGCTGAAATCTTTCTTCTTTGTGTAATGAGATCTTGACTGTACTTTGTAATGTACACCAAATCTACAGGTGGAAATATCGGGGGGAAATCTGAAGGTGAATTGGCTGGGCTAGAAGTGTCCTTCTCAAATGCAAAGTATTTGTTGAAAAATATTTCAACCCAGTTTCTGGGAAATCATGCTTCCATTACAATTCCTGAAAGGTTTCAGAATTGCAGAGCCCCTCTTCAATGTGGGGGACACTCCTAGATCACTAAGTGTCACCTTTCTGTTAACTTTCTTTTTGCTTTTTGTGTTTAGGCCTAAAATCACAAAAATGGACTTTAAAAAGAGCAAACTAACACTCGTGGTTGTAGAAGATGATGAACAGGTAACTCTTTTCCCCTCTTACTTGGGCCTGATCCAACAAAGTGTGGTGTGTACTCAGGCTGAGCAGAACCCAAAGGAAGCTCAGCGCACTGTTGGCTCAGGCCATGTTTCTCCTCCCAAGGCCAGTAACTAATGTCATTCATGCATGCCGACTTCCAAAGCTTTTGTTTCTGCATTTAGGGCAGAGAGCAAGAGCACACATTTGTTTTCCGGTTAGACAGTGCCAAAACGTGCAAACACTTGTGGAAGTGCGCCGTGGAGCACCATGCTTTCTTCCGACTGCGAGCCCCAGCAAACAGTAAATCTAGTAGATCTGACTTCATAAGGCTGGGATCACGCTTCAGATTCAGGTATGTGGCCACGTAATAGCAGTCTAAGTGAAGAAGGTATGACATGCAGCAAGAGGCGGTAGCTAACTTTGTTGATCTCTGTGATTTAAGCGGACGGACAGAGTATCAAGCAACACACGGGACACGATTACGCAGAACTAGTACGTTTGAAAGAAGGCCTAGCAAGCGATACCCTTCTAGAAGGCATTCGACTTTTAAAGGTACGACTTTCTTTGTGTGTTCTCTGGACTGGTCTTGTAAAATTACAACCAGAATGCCTGAACCAGAGTATAAAAACAAAAACATGTCAGGCCACTCAAAAAATCAGAACTTTTTTGTGTTTGGGTCTTTTTTCTCTGAAGTCAAGAGTCCAGTGTTAGTATCCATCTTTTTAAATCTCTGTCTACACTTAATTCTTCCATTCCCCACCTATGGAGCAGGAGGTACAGAATCACAGAATTAACTGAGGTTGGAAAAGCCCAGCCCAGGACATAACATCACCACAGCAGCCACACCAGGGCACTAAGGGCCACAGCCAGGCTGTCCTTCAACCCCTCCAGGGATGGGGACTCCAGCACTGCCCTGGGCAGTCCATTTCAGGGTCTGAGCACCCTTGCTGTGAGGAAGGGCTTCCTAACATCCAACCTAATACTTCCCTGCTGCACCTTCAGGCCCTGCCCTCTTGTCCTGGTGCTAGTTGCTTGGGAGAAGAACCTGACCCTCACCTGACCACAATCTCCCTTCAGGGAGTTCTAAAGAAGGAGGAGGTCCCCCACCTTGAGTCTCCTGTTCTCCAGGCTCGCTCAGCCTCTCCTCATCAGACTTTCCCTCCAGTCCCTTCCCCAGCCTTATTGCCCCTCAATCTCTTTTTTGAAGTGAGGAAACCCAGAACTGCTCCCAGTACTTGAGGGGAAGCCACTCCAGTGCCCAGGGAGAATTATGTCCCTAATCCTGCTGGCCACACTATTGCTAATAGAAGCCAGTATGCCATTGGCCTTTTGCAGATGCCCATCTGGCATCCTGCTGGCTCTTGTTCAGGTGGTTGTCAACCAGTACTGCCAGTTCCTTCTCTGCCAGGCCACTCTCCAGTCACTTATTTTCCAGTCTGTAGTTGCAGGAGGTTCTTGTGGCCAGAGTGTAGGACCTTGTACTTGGCCCTGTTAAACCTCATCCCGTTGACTCAATCCCAGCCTGTCCAGATCTCTCTGCAGCATCTTCTTCCCCTCCAGGAGATCAACACTCCCCCACAGCTTAGTGTCACCCTTCAATTTACTGAGAGTAGATTTGATACCCTCATTCAGGTCATCAGTAAAGATGTTGAATAGAACTGGGCCCAACAGTGATCCCTGTGAGACATCATTGGGCACTGGACACCAAGTGGATGGGGCNTTTCCAGTCTGTAGTTGCAGGAGGTTCTTGTGGCCAGAGTGTAGGACCTTGTACTTGGCCCTGTTAAACCTCATCCCGTTGACTCAATCCCAGCCTGTCCAGATCTCTCTGCAGCATCTTCCTCCCCTCCAGGAGATCAACACTCCCCCACAGCTTAGTGTCACCCTTCAATTTACTGAGAGTAGATTTGATACCCTCATTCAGGTCATCAGTAAAGATGTTGAATAGAACTGGGCCCAACAGTGATCCCTGTGAGACATCATTGGGCACTGGACACCAAGTGGATGGGGCACCATTTGGAACCACCCTCTGTGCCCGGTCATCCAGCTAGTTTTTAAACCCAGTGGAGGGTGCATCTATCCAAGCCATGGGCTACCAGCTTTTCCAGGATGCTGGACTTCTTGTGCTATGGGGACGTTTTTATTTCTCACATCTATTGGGGGTGAAAGGGTAGCAGACACACAGTTTCTAAAAGTGTCATCAGCTGATTCTGATGCTCAGGTATGAGATGAGATGAGATGAACCAATTGTTTTAGTTAATACACTGATGGTCTGAAACAAAAACAACAGGGCTAGTTAGAAACCACTTATAAAACTCTTGGGCATAAGCAAAGACCAGCTTGACTTGGGAGGAAAAAACTAGAAGACCCATTTAATTCACACAACATAAAAAACCTCAACACAGAGATCAATCACATGTTCTTTGGTAACTAGGCCAAGCTGCTGCCTCCACACCCCCAGGGGGAAGAAACCTTAAGCAGTTCTTCTAATGGAAGCATGATGTCCTTTCAGTCCGTACATCCATTCCTCAGTGCCAGTGGTTCTTTTAAGCGCTCTGTGCCATGTGCTTCCAAGCCAATTCCATTCCAGTTCAGGCCACAGACAGGGGACTCTTTCCTCTGCTGATCTCTGAGTTTCCAAATACCCACATTCTCTCCATTTACCGTGTTCCAAAGGGAGGATGGCTGCTGTGCCCAGCTCTAGTATTGTGTGCCTGCTCCCTGAACACAGACCACATAAAACCTCACTCCTAACAAGAAGCAGGATAAGGAGGCTCCAAACTAGTACCACCAGCTCACAGAGTCACTTACTGGCAAGTCTGAAACTAAGGGAGAGCTTTGATTCCAGGTTACTTATCACAATTTGCTACAGCAACTCCTGACCCCTCAGGCTAAGACCCGCCAAGTTCAAACTACAACTCCCTCCCCTTCCTTAGTGCATGTCAGTTTTTTATGGAATATAAATTTGCTAAGTTTGGGAGGATCATTTCAGAAGTGGAAGGTTGGATTGTTTCATTTTTAAAACAGCAGGATCTGCTGCTGTTGTCAGACCTGCAAGTTACACCTGTGTCTCAGTGCTCCTGTACTTAAGCCTGTGAGATGTGGTGCAGAAGAAAGCAAGCATGATTTACACTCAGTTCAGTTCTCTGCGCAGCAAGCAGAACTTCTGTCTCACCCCGGTGAGCTCCCTCCAGAGAACCCAGCAGTGTGTTTGCTGAGTTAAATGCAAAAACTACCTTTAAATCTTTCATGCATCTCTTGGCCATTAAGACCTAGACCTGCACCACAAGTCTCTATACGGACTTGCTTAGGCAGCAGTGTAACATCCCCCAGTCACAACAGCTGCAAAATTACTGACATTTCACAAGTCCTAAGGGGTTTTTTTCACTTAAGGTTTTTTTGTTTGTTTCTTTTTAAGCAAACAATCCTGTGAAAGCAGCACAACTGTGGTAAGTGGCTGCCCAAGTTCTCTACTTCTCAATTGTGTTGTCAGGCAAAAAGTATTGCAAGTACTATTTCTGTGTTAGGATTCACGGAAAGTCTGTGGTGTGGGATGAATTCCTTTGGGATCTGTGGTTGTGCAGCACCGTATTCTTCTTGGGGACTGCCTAATGGGACTTCTTGTGCTTCCATTTGGGGTTTTTTTCAAGTTTGAGATCAGAATAAAGTCAGCTAGACTGCCCTTCTGCTCTGTGCTGTTCTGCTGACTTCCCTAGCATTATTTGTTCCCATCTAATAGATGTGAAACAAGGAATGCTTGCACTCTAATTGCCATGGGGTGTATCTTCAATAAAATAGTTAAGGCCTTAGGAATATGACTTTTGCTTCACTGTAACATTCTCTGAGGAATAGAGCTCTGAATTGTAGGATATTGTGTCATATATGCACTGATCGTGTAAAAGCAACTTTTTTTTCTCCCCTAGTGCTAAAAATACTCCAGAAGTCCATAACTACCAGGTAAGAACGTAACAATTGCTGAGGAGAATATTGACATTTTCTTATTTAGTGGTAAATGTTCTTGCTGTCGGTAATTAGTAAAGTTGTTTTCTTACTCTTTCGTTGCTCTGGGGTGAGACTCCCTGCGGTGGCTCAGAAATAAACAACATCACACTGGGGGATAAGGGACAAGTGGAGAGATTCTTCTCTTTCATTCCCTTTTGTTTGTGCTCTGCAAGCTGAATACATTCCATCTGCCTCCCTCTGTCCCTTCCCTGTCTGTGAAGTTGCAGGTTAGAGCCTTTGGGACTGTCTGTATGATGGACCCCAGGAAGCTGCTCTGTGAGCTGGCTTTTCTCTGGAGCTGCCTCTCATATTGGATGATCCATGACAACAAATTCCAAGTTGCAATTATCTTCCCGTCACAACATTTAAGGAGTTCATTGATGGTCAGATGTTTGTTGGGTTGTTGTTTTTTAAAATAAGCACCTTATACAGGGAAAACCTTGCCAGGTTTTCATTTGTGATACGAGGCTTAACTCTTGTTTTTATTAAAAGCCTCACTAGTGGTTTTGTTTCACTGTTTCTCCTCAAGATCTCATGGCTGTGGGAGACAGATGCTGTCACCAAAGCCAGGTGACCTTCTGAAGGCTGCTGTTATAACAGTAACCTTTCTCACTCTCCGCCTTTGATTAAAGCTGACATTCTTTGAATGTGGTTTCTATGAGGAGCTCTGGATGTTGTCTGTAGGTTGGCTTGCAAGTGGAAAAGCCATTTTATTTGCCTTTTCCCACTAGCAAGATCCTCACCAGAGACTCTTTTCAGTACTTAAAAGGAGTCTACATGAAAGGTGGGGACAGACCCTTTTGCGAGGCCTGTTGTGATAGGACAAGAGGTGGTAATTTAAACTAAAAGAGGGGAGATTTACTGTGGAAAAAGGTCTGTATGAAGGCCTAGAGTGATAGGACAAGGGGCAGTGGTTTCACAAGAGAGAAGGGCAGACTGAAATGGGCTGTTAGGAAGAAGTTCTTGGGCAGGAAAGGGGTTAAATACTGGAACAGGTTGCCCAGGGGAAGCAACTGAGGCCCCATCCATGGAGCTATTTAAGGTGAGGCTGGACAAGGCTCTGGGCAATGTGATCTAGCTGAAAGTGTCTCCATTCATTGCAGGGAAGTTGGCCTTTAATGGTCCCTTCTAAACCACTGTATTGTGTTATTCCACATATACTCCTAGTGGTATGGGAAATGAGAAACTGGGGTTTCTAGGGCTCACAGGGAGCTTGTTCCTCATGGCCCCAGGAAAATAAAAAGCTAAAGCGAATAGGGTGTTTTTATATTATTTAACTGTGTTCAACATTTTCACTTGCAGACACCATACCATGCTAATATACATCCTGCTCAGCCACACTGGCACCCACATACGCCTGTGAATGTAAGGTAAGCAGTTTTCCCTTTATGCGAGAGATTATTACTTCTTGCTTTATCTTCATCTCTTGGCATGGGTCTTCTCTAGATGTCTTCAATATGTGATCTAGAGGCTGATTCTGCACTGAATGGATGAAAATTGTCTTCAGGTTGAATATTGATTCAGAATTGAAATACAACCTCTGTGTACATTGGTAGGGAGCAAGTTGGATGGGAAGATTCTCAGTAGTTTCCATTGCAATTTGATCAGTATTTATTCTCCTAAGGCAACAAAGAAGATTATACTAGGGACACGCTGAGTGAAGGGATTCTTGCATTGCAGCACTTTTCCCATCCTCTGCAGAAATATATATGGAGAGATAACATGTTCATGGAACAGCAGATCAGGCATTGCACAGACAGTGATATTATAGCACTGGGCTTTTGAGAACAGTGTCACAACAATGCTCCTGTGTGTGCTGTTGTTCTGTTTTCTCACTTTTTTGTTTGTTTTGTAATAATGAGAGAAATCGAGTAAAAATACATTTTGGAAAAGAAATTCAGTCCAAATTAGACCCAGCTTGGTGGAATGCACAGTGAAGACACTCGGCTGCATTCTGGGTACGTGTCTGTACATGAACACATGATAAAAATCAGCCAGGTTTATCTAATGAAAAGTGGCCTTTATAGGTTACTCAGTTTTCCAGACAAATAATTGCTGTCTGGACTGGAAAATACCAGTAAACTAATCTTCATGCCTATTCATTTTAAAATTTTATCTCTGTATTCTTACATCATGGTAGGTAGACTTCAGGCTCTGGAGATAAGCCTGAGCTTAAAATGCATGTAAAGGTCATTTGGTCCACATTGGAGTCAGAGAATGCAGGAAAAAGGCAAGTATGTTATTAGAAATACATATTAGGCAGAGAATCTGACATCCTCCTCATCTCAGTACAGTAGTAAAGGAACTACTAAATTTCTGCTAGAAACAGAAGTCTTTGAGTGGTTAACAGCCTGTACTTCAAGATTGTTCCTGGGTTTAGGGTTTACAATACATTTAACTGTGTGTGATTTTAAAATGTACAATGCCATGCGTTTGTGCATTACAAAAGAGCAATTAGTGGGAGAGGTTAACAAGTTTATAAATCATTTGAGCTTCTGCTGAAATTTTTCTAAAGATTTCTTCACTGATGATAGCAGTCTGTAACATTTTAGAGGGGAATGGTTCACCCTGGAGCCAAGTGATACTGTAATAAGCACAATAATGTATTGTAATGTGTATAGACATCCTCCCCCTTCCACCCCTCTGCTGCCTGGGCAAAGATTAAGGTCAGTGAAATATGAACAATGGCTTTTTTATAGCCAGGCTCGTCAGGCTCAATAGCAGACTTAAAAGCTCAGTCGTGCAAGCTTGGTAGAAAAGATACTTGGAATTTTTGTCCCAGTCAGGTAGAGGCATTGAAATCTGTGGCTAAACTGGAAGCTTCAAGTTATTTGAACTTGGAGCCATAGTGGAAGAGTTAGACCTGTAGCATCGTGAGTGTCTTGATTTGAGAAAGCGTAATCCATCAAACTACAAACTTGAGATCAAACCCACAAATACAGGAAGTTCTTTCTGCTGGGCACACAGGTCCAGAATGGTCCAAGTCCTAAACGAAACTCCCTGTTCAGTATGTGGGGGGTTGGCTGAATAAGTAGTGAAATTATCTGTGGAATTCTGTTTCAGTCTTCTTGGTAAAATCCTTTCAGTGTAGTTTGCAATTAATGTTCAGTCTTAGGAGAAAATTAAATTAGCAGAAGAAGGTAAACACTAAGCCTGCCTATGTTTCTGCTGGTATTTTTAAAAAGTGCAACCAGTTTAGTAATAGGGGAATCTCCAATCTCTCCTACACAGAGGTGAAAATTTGGTATTATTTCCTTCCCCCTGCCTCCCAGTGATGCAAGAGGCACTGTAGGAGCAGTTGAGGTTAATAACTCTTAAGTGGCAGTGAGAAATGAAGGAAAAGAAAATATTTGTCCTCTTTTACAAGTTTCACTCTAGAGTCACAGAGGAATACATGTGCTGACTATAGGCTGTAAGTATAACCAGACATATCCACATGGCTGCTTCAGGGTCCTTCACAGGGCCAGTGCTGACTGAGTACAGCATTTATGGAAGAGCGAGCTTCCTTCTTCAGAAGATTGCTGTTTGTCAGTTTTTTTAGACCTTAAGGAATATTTCATAGAAGAATGGAATCATAGAATGGTGCAGGTTGGAAGGGACCTCCAAATGTCTTCTAGTCCGGCCCCCCTGCAGTGAGCAGGGACATCCTCAACTAGATCAGGTTGCCCTGAGCCTTGTCCAGCCTCACCTTGAATAGCTCCAGGGATGGGGCCTCCACTCCCTCCCTGGGCAACCTATTCCAGTGTTCAACCCCTCTGCTGCTCAAGAACTTCTTCCCAACATCCAATTTAAATCTATCCTGTCCCTGCCCCAGTCTCTCTTAACCTTTCCCCTCTGTCTTAGGACCTGCTTTGCATGGGGCCATTTTGTCTTTATCCTACCCTGTCTCATGCTGTGCATCAGTTTATTTTGCTTGTTTATTGTACGTGTTTAGTTTTCCTGTAGCTTTTTCCTCCCTTCCCACACTTGAAGACATAGAGGTTTTTTAATATCTGAGCTCTGATTTAAAGCCTTTCGCAATCAGCTAGAAGACTCACAGTTGCTTCAGTGGCTTCTGCATCAGGCCTGTAGGTCTGTTGTCCCACGCCTGTACTGCCCACCATGCTGTACGCGTGCTTAGCTCTTGCCTGATGAACTGGTGTTGCTGTGTAGCTCTCATAAGTTTACTTCCACCTCTCACTAACCAATGACTGTGCAAATGGTACAGGCCACCCTATCATGATGACAGGCCATATTGGAACCCCCCCACAAGTGGAGAGGACAACAATTTACGCTATATCCAGGAACAGAACCAGAAGAATTTAGGAGGAGTCCAAAGCATGCTGTACCAAGATAAACTCATGACGACCCTCTGAAACAGAGCCATCTTCATTTCACCTGCCATCTTAGACGATCATTGCATCCCATGGTCCCTGTCTGTCTGCAGTATGTTCCACGTGTATTGTGCATCAAGTGTGTGTCTCTGCATGTACTCCCATCCTCGCTGAGTGTTCATGGACATTTGCCAGACCTTTGTAAAAAGAAAAAAAGCTTTTGAAAGCCAGTAAGAATTTTCGGTGCCCTGAGACCAGAAATGTTTCTGGGGATTTACATTCTACCATCGTTTAGAGTCCGTGACCCTCTGCCTGCTGCTGAAGATCAGCCATGTGTGCCTTAGCTATTTTTATTACCTTGTTTCTTCTGAGTCAGACTAATAGATGAAGTTTGAGAAACTTTGGTTTTTAGTGGACGTGAAAATAGGAACTTGGAGGGAGGAAAAACCAATTCACACTGGCAATCAAAATGGCTTGTGGACCACCAACAAAGGGAGCCTGCTGAGGTATTCATAGGTTTGGGTGTCATTTGTTTTCAGTTTGTGTGTTGTGCAGCAAAAGTGGAGGTGTTTCCATGACTGAAAACGAGTCTAGGGAAAGAACACAATAATAAACTTCACGGAGTCTGTGTATTCCGATGTTTTTTGAGTTGCTGTTTATACCAATGGCATTCCCAGGAACCTGCTGCTATACAGGCAAGAACGTAAACGTGAATCCTTGCTGAAAGGGTGCTGCTGTCTCCTTATTTGTAATGTGATTATGGAACCGAACTGTATAATCATGTTAAACTACCTACCGATACCTTTTCTGAGTGGATTCAACAACACAGGTCATGTTTGGCTTGATTCAATAGCTTTATTTTTTTAAAGTGAGACCTCTGCACAGTTGAATGGATATTGGACAAACCTAGGCCTTTAGATCACCTGGCTGCTATTTTGATCACTTGCCGATTTTATTTTCATCTGTAAACTGGAAATTGTAGGTGCCATCTTGACTTGTGCAGTCATCGTAGTTAGGCCTTACTTCTGTGGTCTCTCTGAAGTCATCGGAACGAATGAATCTTCATTCTTGGATGTTTAAAAAAAATGAAGTACTTTTTATCTTGATTTTGATAAATACACGTTTATAAATGGCTATACCCAGGCATTTTTTCAGAGCAAATTTGATAGTGTCTGACATCTTTTTGTGAAATATATTTGTTTACAAATGCTGTCTTTTCCTGTATGTGCTAAGTACAAATAAAAATTTACCGTCTTCTAGTTCTGGTCATTATTTGTTGTTGAAAGGCTTTGGAGGATGGTGGATGGATGTCATGCCCCTTATGTGCGTACCTCTGTAGCCCTGGAATCATGAGTGCTGTGCTGGAATGACATTTTCAGAGCTGTGTGTAGAGGAGGGCAAACAATAAAGCAGTTGTGGACTGAGATGTGAAAATGCCAGAGTAAGCCTAAGGTGGGTAATCAGAGAGTGTAAGTTTCCCCAGGCTGTTCTCCTGGGGTTTCAGAAGGATTTTATTTGGGAAAGTGAGAGAGGTTTTGTTGGAGCCATTGGACCCAAGAACTAGTTTAGCTGCTGTACTCAGTGCCTTCTGGAGGAGTTTCCTTTGAATCCTGATGTTCAAGTGAAGCGCTGTTGCCTCATGATTCACACACCTACATTCACAGAACCATATTCTTCTTGTCATGTAGTGTCATCGCTTTGTGTGGTTTGTTGTAAGTGTTCCTCCTCCTCATGTGTCGTTATCTGCTGAAGGTGTGCTGAATGGGATCTCCTGACAGACTGCAAGAAAAGACAGTGCAAGGTCTAACCAGCCCTGTAGGGTTAAAATGCAGAAGCTCCGCATGTGGGTGAAGAATAACCCATGGGACTTGAGTTGTGTGTCACCTCAAGGGAGGCACTTGTACTGCTTCTTAAGAAGGTCACACACTCTGCACTTGCACGGTTTCACCCCACATGTTCCCTGCTGTCCACAGAAATCTCTACCAGCAGTCTCCGAGTCATCTTGTGGATAAGAAGAGATCCATTTCTCTGTCCTTCCTCACTCTAGTCTTAGTTGGCTTCTTGTAGCAGATGGGCTTGGGAAGAGAGGGCATTTCTACCCGTTTCCTCTCTGACTCTGGCATTGTTCTGACTGACCCAAACAGCCTGCATCGCCTGAACAAGATGGACATGGGCAGTATCGAGCCAAACACTATGGTACAAACAAGTTACCTTAAATTTGAAAGCACTTTCCTTCCCTTGATTGTTACTTACTGACTATTGTCGTTAATGAGTGACTAATGCAGAGTAATACAGCAATGCAACGCTGCGTTTTTAAAGCAACTGCAAAACACTGCAGGTGAAAAACAAACCGTGGGAAGAGGAGAAAGGTGGGAAATGCTTGATTAATTTGACTGTTAAACGTAGTAGCACCTTTTGTTTAAAAGTGCACTCTTGGGAAAGCTCTGGCAATGTAAATCAATGCTCTAGCCTGGATTCATGCTGCTGCAGAAAACCATTGGTACTTAACAGAGGCACAAACTCAGAACTGGGACTCGATGGCCCTGACGTGCGAGTGTTAATACATTGTGTGGGATTATTTTAACCAGGAGTTCCTCGTGAAGAAGTGCCATACCATGTTTAATGTGTTGTACGTTCTAGGTGCAGAGAAATCAACACCTTTTGTGAATGTATACTAAGTAGACAGGGAAGCTGTTTAAGAAAAAGCCTTACAGTCTGCCTGAAGTAGGCACTGCTTCTGGATCCCATGAAACGTGTTCTCAGGGTGCCTTCTGAGCTCTGTGTGACAACTTTCCCTACCCAACTCTGAGGTCTGTCTGTTGTGCAAACCTGAGATCTCCTTTCTACAAACCCAGCACCTGATTACAGGTGATGAACACTGTCATGGTGTCATCTGGGGGTGACGGGTGGTGTGTGTGAGCACAGCATGAGGCATCTGAGAAATTTAAAACTTGGCTGGGGGTGTCTCCTGGTCACCCTTCTGCCTGACTTCCTCCTGTGGCTAAAAGAGCTTGAAACCTGTGCTTCCCTAGCTTCCTAGCAGAGTTGGGGCTGAGCTCTCACCTCCATCTATTCAGATTCGCAGGGGTTATTTTTCCCTGTAGTAACTCTGTGGTTTGCCCTCTTGTCCTCCAGGAACTGGTGGGCGAATCAAAAAGCCAGCAATACCATGTCTGTAACTGGGGCTGAAATGTTACTGCTCCTCAGCCCCAGCTAGGCGCTGGGCATGCAGACCAATGACTGAAGTTGAGCATTGAAATACAGTGCCAAAGTGTTGGCACTGTGCTAGGTTCTTACAGTGTGGGCTGCTTTAAACTTCCATTTTCAGCTGGCTTTCCCTCTAGCTGACTGTGAATCACAGGCAAAGTGACCAAAGGGATTGGGTTCTGTGGAGCAGCATGTCCAAAGCTGGCAGCTGTGGATTTGCCTTTTCATAAGGAAAAGACTCAACAAGCCCTTCCAGACCCTTTTATCAGTGAACACTTGTGCAAACCGACCGAAAGGATTGCTTTTCCATGCTGTGAATGGACATGAAGTGTGTATTACAGCCTTGTGATGTAACCTGTCATTTCTCCTTCTGGGTGAGTGTTGCAGATGTCTCTTCAACTTGTGAGACAGACAGCCTTTCAAAACTTGCAAGCAGTTTTGAAGATAGAACTTCAGCTGCTCTCAAGGACTGACCTGGGGAATATCTAAGGGATAAAAATGAAATTGAGTGGGCTTCAAAGCTGGCTAGATGGAGCCCTCGGAGGGGCAGGAAGACAGTTCAGCACTGCAAGCGTCTGTTTCCAGAGGAGGTTTTCCACAAGTCATTCCAGTTTCTGTACCAAGTGGGCAGGTTGCTGTTGCATAGCTCGAAGGAGAGAATTTCACTGCACATCCACCCAACCTGTCACACCAGAGTTCTGGAAAGGCTGTTGATGGTGAGTGGTTTACTCCGCAAAGAACCCAGGGAAGCAGCCTCCTAGGGAAATGCTGTCCTTTCAGCATGGATGATGGCAGCCAAAGAGACTCTTTAGGCCAGAACTGCTACAGACGAGCTGGCATTAATGGACATAAAATAGGAATTGGGTTTTTTTCTAATTGATCTCAGACTTTCCATGTTGTGCTCTGGAAAGGGACCGAACCACCTGGACCCTGGCTGCTTTTGTTATGTCAGCCATGGATCTTTGAGAGCTACCTTTAGCTAGCACTGCACTGGTCAAGTGTCTGCACCCTGACTTGAACCTTTGGACTGTTTCAGAATAAAGACTACTTCCTGGTTTGCAGTTTACGTTGCAAGTGGTTGGAGAAACACAGTGCTCTTAGGGATGCTCATGAGTTTTGGTGGCAGAGGGCCTGCAGCAAGATCAGTTCCCCTTTCTCAGCTGGCACCAAACACACAGGAAGTTGCGGCTTTGGACAAAAGCAACCCTCTTCAGAGCAGGGAGAAAGAAACGTGTAAAGGGCTGGGCCTTTCTGCCTGCCTCTCATGGTGCTGTGTGGTCATGGTGAAGACCTCATTCGGCTTCTCTAGTTTTCTAGATGCTACTGTACCTTGAAATGGCCGGCCAGACAGGCATCCTTTGTGACTGTATTTGCTGCTGCCTTCGTTGACTTGGTGTCACAAAAAGCAGATCAAAACTTGATTCAGCTGGAGCTCCTTCCTTGCTATGAGTTACTTCCAGCCGTAAAGCTGCTGCAGACTAACTGCTGCTCTCTGTTACAGACTGATGGCTGTCCTTAAAAGCAAAACAGCTTTCAAACAGAGGGTCTCACAAGTGTTAATCTCAGTTTAGTTGTCCAGTTCACAAGCCCAGCCTCTCTGTGTGCTGCCCACTGCACAGATTATTAGATTGCTACAGCAAAGTGTCTGTAGCCCCTTGCACGTTGCTGTTTCTGCAGGTAATAAGCTTTTCATCTCAAACAGGAAGAAAATGTGTTGGGGTTTTTTAAACGCTGTATCTCACAGCCAGCTTTCCTAACCATGGTGGTTTCATTTGTGTTAAACTTTTTTCACCAGCAGACTGGGCACACAGATTGGTGGAAAAGGGATGTTCCCCCAGGGTTACTTCAATGCTTTGTGGTGTTGGCTTTGTCTGGACTCTGTGGGGTGACTACATTTGGGTTCTGTCCTGTACATTTGTAGTGTGCTTGGGTTTTCTTCTTTATTGTTCTCCGCTTCCTTTTTTTCTATCAATAGTAGTGTGACCTTGAGTTTTAAAAAAGCAGCTCATCCTATCAAAGATGAAGATGGATTAGATTAGGCAAGAATAGCTGCTTCATATAGGAAGGGCTGGAAAATCTGTAGCTCCTGGCTCAGCAATGTCAGCAAAACAGTATTTGTTTAAATGAGGCAAGGAAAACATCTTCTGTTTCCTGCCCCTAGGCAGTGGGCTGGTGTTGCAATCAAAATTATTGACTTGCCATTACCAGCTTCTGTAGTGTCGAGAACCTTAGAGGAGTAGAAATACAAAACATGACTGTATCTCCAGTGTGCTCTAGGTTGTGTAGAATGTGGCAATGAACTCTGTAGCTAAGACACAGTAGCTGTGGTTCTTTTTGTCTCCAGAGTCTTAAGCCCACGAATTTTGAGGTCTTGCTGGCAGGCGGCAGGGCCATGATCATGGTGTCTCAAGCTGAGTCTCATCAGTAGGAGTCAGCCAAGAAGGAAGAGCTCTGTAAGATAAAATAGATCAGCAAAAACAGGCCAGGGAAACAAAAAAGAGAGTTTAGTTGAAGCAGATGTGCAGTGGGAGGAACTGGGAAAGGAAAAGCAATGATGTCTCTGAGAATGGAGAGAGGAATGAAAGAAACAAGGGAGGTCTGAGACTTCACAGTCTGTGTCTTCAGCATCTGCAGCTCACNTTACTTTTACCTGTTGTTGCTGTCTTCTGAGCAGCTAAGTGAAACATTTTGCCTTGGGAAGAGTTTTCACTGCACAGGGTACCTGATCATGTGGCTTTCCTGGGGTGATAGTCTAAGACTAAACCCTAAATCTAAACCTAAACCAAAGCTGTTTGTGTCTTAGTGGTGCCAGGTGTGTTCACACTTGGACTTCAAAGATAGAGCCAGTGACTGGAAATTCACAAGACTGTGTATTTCTTTGGAGGAATTGGCAACAAATCTGAATTAAGAAGAGTGACACCTCTACAGTTGGGTTCATTTCTTTAAAAGTAGGGGTGTTTCAATGAATTTCAGCTTTGTATGGACAGGGTCAGAAAGGAGAGTTTGTAAGATGAGAGCATGTTGTCAAGAGAAACCTCTTTAAGGCCGAAGTCATTTCATCTTCCTAGTCTGCTGGTATGGGTTCCTGGTGTCCACGTCGAGACTGTAGAGATGCAGAGCGTGTACTCCAGAGGGTTATATGCACAAAGAGCACATGGTCAGCCACTGAGAGGCACAAAGAGAGCATAGAGAGCTCAATCCTGTATGCATACCCACACAGAAAACAGGACTACGGGGAGAAGATGGCTGGCCTAGACTGCAGTTTTTAGGGCTGGAGCTGACCAGCGGCTTGCTTGCATCTGGCTGGTCCCTCTTCTTCCTCCCCTCTCCGTTTTCTCATGCTTGTTCTTCCCTGCTACACATAGATTCTTCTCTGTTACCCCTGCTTTTTCCTTGCCTTGCTGTTCAGTCCATACGCAAGTTTCACAAGGCTGCCTAAGTAGTTTGGACCTTGCCTGGTATTGCTGATCTGGTGTCGTAGGCAGTGTTGTGTCCATAACAGGCTGTTACCGCAAAAAATTCCCTGATGCTCCCCTTCAGAGCTCTGTGAAGTTTTGCTGTTTCTCATGTAGCTCTGCTGTGGACTCTAGCAGGACTTTGTTAGCTGCTTACACTGTCATCTGTGATGTTCAGCAGCTTCTGCTGTCACAGAACCGTGGTTGCTCATGTTCTCTGAGCTAAGCCTCAAGGCTGCTCCTCCTTCTGTTAGCATGCTTGGGCAGGTGTGGGATACTGGGAGAGGTAGACAGGGATGTGCTAAGTTCAAAGGACCTGAGTTAGTTATTAGATTACGTAGTGGAAAAGGCTGTAGCGTGGTTAGCAGCCCAGCGTCAGCTGCATGCTGTCCCAGAGGCTGAAGTTACTGCTTGGTTGTGCCCCTGGTTTTGACCCGAGTTAGCTTCCTTGGCTTAGCCACCCCAATGACAGGGATATGTTGGCTGCCTGTGACTGAACAGGGAAGGCAGCTCTGATGAGGGGGAGGAGGATTTCATCTGTCTCAGAAAAATTTGTATCTGCTTCTCAGTGCTTTTCTCATTTGCAAGGACATCTGGGACAATGAGAGTTTGTGGCAGGTGATTAAATATCATTAGCTGTCATTATCATTAATTAAGACCATTTGCAAACGAAGAAAAGCAAGTAGAGTTCCCCAGTGGGCATATTTTGCATGCCAGTTTTGCTAGGCAGCACTTGTGTAATGATCTGTGTGTAGGTAAGGTGCAGACTGTGAGGACAGTGGCTTTGTGTGGTTGAGATGTGTTCTCGGTGTGTTATTAGAATGTGCTTTGCTGCAGGCTCTGCTCTTCGGGTGGGGAAACCCAGATTACTCTGCCTTCAGAGCACAGACCAGCATCTTGTAACACAGGAAGCTGCCCCTGGTACTTTCATCTCCTAGAAAAGAAATTCTGCTGGCTCTCATCATGGTTTCTGAGTACATCTTTCCCCATCACTATTTTACAATGGGACAAGGGGCAGTGGTTTTACCCAAGAGAAAGGCAGAGTGAAATGGGCTGTTAGGAAGTTCTTGAGCAGGAGGGAGGTTGAACACTGGAACAGGTTGCCCAGGGAGGGAGTTGAGGCCCCATCTCTGGAGCTGTTCAGGGTGAGGCTGAACAAGGCTCTGGGCAACCTGTTCTAGTTGAGGATGTCCCTGCTCACTGCATGGGGGTTGGACAAGATAACCTTTGGCTTTGAGGCAGAGCCCAGAGTCACTTCAGCAGGTAACTTCTCCAATGGAAGAGAGGAACATGCTGTAAGTAGATGGACAAGCTGAGAGAGTTGAGGTTGTTCAGCTGGAAGAAGAGAAGGCTCTGAGGGGACCTTACCACGACCTTCAGGTCCCTGAAAGGGACTGTCAGAAGGCTGAGGAAGAGTGTTTCCAAGGGCAGGGAATGATAGGATGAGCGTTTGCAGTTTGAAGCTGGAAAAGGGCAGATTGAAGCTGGACATGAGGAAAAAGGTCTTTAATCTGAGGGTGAGGGATCCCTGGAACAGGCTGCCTAGAGAGGTGGTGGAGTCCCCATCCCTGGAGCCATTCAAGGTCAGGTTAGATGAGGCTCTGTGCAATCTGGTCTGGTGAGTGATGGCCCTTCTGTTGTAAGGAGGTTGGATATTGGAGTTCTCTTCCAGCCAGGAAGGGATTCTGTGAATTTCTCTTTCCTTCTGCGGTTGGTTTGTGTGTCTGGGAGAAGGCTGCTATGTGTCTGGAAGGCTCTGCTTTCTGAAGTGTCCCAAGGAATTGGTGGAATTTCTGCTTCCCCCATTTCTCCCTCTTCCTTCCACCTTGGTGACTTCTGCCTTTCTCCTCCATCTTATTTGTCTTGTCTTTTTTGGAGCTGTGATGCTGCCTCTGAGATAGAATTGCTTGCTGCTTTGAAAATTATTTGCAGCAAGGGGTAATCCCATCTTGACCTGTGGAATCCTCTTCATTTGTTCGGGTGATGCTGAACTTGAGAGATTCATGAAGATCGAGACAATCTCTTAAAGTGTTTGTGGATGCGAAGATTTCGTAAGATGCAATTTAAATCGAAGATGTTCTGGACAGTTCAGTTCAGTGTAGGAGCAGTGTGATGGAACTCCCTGTGTCTGTGTCTTGTGTGGGGTTGGTTTTTCTGTGATGTGTAGTGGGGGGTGTGAAATAAAATGTCCTGGTGCCTTTCTTCCTCAGATGGAGTCAGTAGTTTCACTGCCTGCAGATCCATCAGTGGGTTTGTTAAACCCTCCTCTGGAGTCTGAGGCTTGAGCTAAACATTCTTGGTTAAAATATCATCAGGTTCTCTAACCCACAATACTAATGGTGACCCTGGTGGAAAGGATGGGGATCTGAGATGAACCCACAACAATTTGCTAATACACACTCTAACAATGCCCAACAGACTGCTGTTGGGAGCAAACCTAGAGCTCATTTCAGTGTAGGAGAAGGACTTGGTACAGCATGGTGGTGGGTGAAAGGTCTATTAGTAGTGGGGAGAAGGGTTCAGGGAGCCTCCTAGCATGTTCCACAGAGCCTGTGCTGTGGCTCTGAACTGCCAAAAGCTGTGTGGATCATGTAGTCAGGGCCTCTCTGAGTCTGAGCTGTGGACAAGAGAGGATTAAGAGGGGGTTCTAAAGATGTTTGTAAAGTTTGAGGATTTTTAAATATTAGAAAATTGAAGTGGTTTGGTGCAGAAGAAGTGTTCAGAACAAAACATAGGTGTGGGCATGGTAAATGCTGAGGGTTATTTATCAGAACCAGACCTAGAATCCTGGGATTTGTTTAAACCACTGTTGAGCTGCTGCAGGAAGGATCTAACCTCATGTCATAGAATCCATGAATGGGCCAGGTTGGAAGGTACCTCCAAAGGACATCTAGTCCAGCCCCCCTGCAGTGAGCAGGGACATCCTCAACTAGATCACGTTTTGCAGAGCCTTGTCCAGCATCACCTTGTTTAGCTCCAGACATGGGGCCTCAATTCCCTGCCTGGACCACTTGTTCCAGTGTTCAGCCCTGCTCCTGCTCAAGAACTTCCTAACAGCCCATTTCAGTCTGCCCTTCTCTCTTGTGAAACTACTGCCCCTTGTCCTATCACTCCAGGTCTTTGTAAACAGTCCCTAGGCAGCCTTCCTGTAGCCCGCTTCAGGGACTGGAAGGTCACTCTCAGGTCCCCTCAGAGACTCCTCTTCTCTAGGCTGAAGAACCCCAGCGCCCTCAGTCTGTCCTCGTAGCAGAGGGGCTCCAGCCCACTGGTCATCCTAGGGGCAGGACAGTTTGACCTTTCTGTTCTTAACCACAACAGTCTCCCCAGGGAGGGGAGAGAGCCCCACCATTTGCTCTGCAGGTGTAACTTTGGACAGGCAGGAGATACCTACACAAAGGGTGTGAAAGAAAGGGACTCGCAGTGTAGGAACAAGCGTGCTCGGGGGTAGAGGTGGAAGAATCAAGACTGTGTTCTAGGGTTCATGGTCATGTTCTAGAGGAGAATGAGGGTGTCATCTGGGACAATGGCATGGAGAGGTGAACCTTGTAGTGACCTTCCTGTCCCTGAAAGGGGCTGTCAAAAGACTGTGGAAGACTGTCTTCCCAAGAGCAGGGAACGATAGCATGAGGGGGTCGTAGCTGAAGCTGGAAAAGGGCAGATTTAGGTCAGACATCAGGAAAAACTTGTTGAATCTAAGGATGGGGGATCCTTGGAACAGGCTACCCAGAGGGGTGGTGGAGACCCCATCCCTGGAGCCATTCAAGCTGAGGCTAGATGGGGCTCTGGGAGATCTGGTCTAGTGAGTGATGGCCTTGCTTGTTGTAGGGGGTTGGACTGGATGAACTTTGGAGGTCCCTTCCATCCCTGTGATTCTATGGAAGTAAAAGTAGGCATGGTGGGACACAAATTCATTACACGGGGAGGTCATTGAGTCTCTGCTAGTGAAGGTGTCGAGGAGGCAGTTCAACCTGCTGAATTGGGTTTTGAGAGGAGTCTTTTAAATACTTTGCTGTTCTCTGCTTTTCTGTGGTCTCTGGACACGTATGTGGTAGTTGTGTGCTGGAGGCATGGGTTGGCGAGGCAGCAAATGCCTGGGGTACATGAAGTGTAAGAATGTCAACTGGGAATAGGTTTTAAAGCAAAGGATGAGTATGGAATTAGGATAGAGAAACTAGTAAAGTCAATACAATTGTTAAATATTGGGACAATAATCAGAAAATACATGTTATTACCCAGCTCCTCTGTATGCAGTCTGCTTGGTCAGAAGAAAGCAATTATATGAGTTCAAGGCTAAAGACAATGCCAAGTGTTTTGTGAATTTTGAGTGGCTTTTTGGAAAGTTCACCTTCTGGGCACTGAATCCTCTGGAGCGTTGCCTGAAGTGGAGACAGAGAAGGTAGAAAGGTTTTCTTCCCTAGCACAGTAGCCTGTAGGGCCTTGCCTCATTGTCCTTGAAGGACAGGAGTTGGTTGTATAAACTGCACCTGGAGCTGCTGTTGAGAAAACCAGACAGGTAAATAGCAGGAACAAAAGAGGAAACTCTTTAATAAGGCCAAGTGCAGGGTCCTATGCTTTGGCCACAATAACCCCCAGCATTGCTACAGACAGGGGATGAGTGGCTGGAGAGCACCCTGGCAGTACTGAGTGACAACCAGCTGAACAGGAGCCAGCAGGGTGCCCAGGTGGCACAAAAGGCCAATGGCACCCTCAGAGGGCTTTTCCAGCCTCGCTAATTCTGTGAGTCTGTAATCCTGTATTTCTGTGGAGGACAGGCAGTGGCTTGCGAAAAGGTACCACAAAGGTGTAAGACTGGCATAAAAAGAAAGGATTAAAACTGGTTCCTGTTCTTCCTTGTATAGTCTGAGAGCATCTTTTTATGACTGGTGAAGAAGCATAGAACCTGGGTAGAGTCAAGAAGTTGGTTCACATTATTATTTGTGTCAGAGGGTTGGGAGGGATGCGTGAGTACTGTATCTATTCAGATAAGACAGGTAGAAACAAGCAGTAAATAGAAAAGTCAATGGCACACGGATGTGTTGAGGGGTTAAGTCTCAAGTCTCTGGATTTAAGATGGTGGAAGAACAGAAAAGTAAGTGAAAAATTCATGTCAGATATTGTAATGGTGATGCTTTCTTGTGGAAACTGCACTGAGATATCCAGCGTCCCCTTAAATTGCATAGTAGAGAGCACACTGGGAACAGGAGTTAGACTACTCTGATTTGTTTGGGTGCTGTCAGCTTTTGTAGCAGACTGGCTCTGTGGTGTTTATGATTGTTCAGTACCCATCCAACCTAGCAGTGAGGGCACAGGAGTGAAATTCTTCCTCAGTCTAACCCTACAGCCATCAGAAGTGCAGGATTAAGTGACCACTGAGATGATTTTGCCTCAGTATCTTTTAGTTGCTGTCAGCTCTGGAAATGTGCAGGTGACCCCATCCTTTTGAATGGGCCCCTAGTTTTAATGTGGGATTTCACCTCAGAGCAAGCTGCCTGGCTACTGTATCTGAGCTTAAGGATTTCAGTGCCTACGTGACCACCAGGTGTGCAGAACTGGCTCTTCACTTCTGCAAAGTGATGGCCTCTCTGCATTTCACATAGTGTGAGCACTCTTCATGGAACAGTCAAGAAATGTTTGATCTCATGCTGGTGGGGTTTGTGTTGGGATGTTGGTTAACAACCAGGCTGAACATGAGCCAGCAGGTTGTCCAGGTGGCCAAGAAGGCCAATGGCATCCTGACTTGGATCAGAAATGGAGTAACCAGCAGGAGTAGGGAGGTGTACTCTGTACTCTGCACTTGTGAGACTGCACCTTGAGTACTGGGTCCAGTTTTGGGCACCACAGTATCAGAAGGACACTGGAGCCAGGCCAAAGAAGGGTAGCAAGATTGGGGAGAAGGCTGGAAAACAGGCCCTGTGAGGAGTGACTGAAGGAACTAGGATTGTTTAGTCTAGAGAAGAGGAAGCTTGGAGGAGACCTTATTGCTCTCTACAGCTACCTGAAAGGAGGTTGTAGAGAGGCTGGTGCTGCTCTCTTCTCCCAAATGATAGGATTAGGGGAAGTGGCCTCAAGCTGCGTCATGGGAGGTTTAGGTTGGATCTTAGGAAGATGTTCTTTCCTGAGAGAGTGGTTGGGCACTGGAACAGACTGCCCAGGGAGGTGGTGGAGTCACCATCCCAGGAGGTGTTTAAAAAACGAGTAGCTAGAGCACTTGAGGCCATGGTTGGGGCAATGTTGGGATCAAGGCTGGACTGGATGATCCCAGTAGTCCTTTCAAACCATAATGATTCTAAGATTCTGTGATTCAGTTGCTCAGCTCATTCCCATTTTAACACGGAAGATACCTCCTGTCCAGAGCAATGTGAGGAGTCAGTGTGTAATGTTCGTTTTGAAAAGACCAGACAAAAATCTGCTGAACCAGCCTACCTGTGGGTGAAATGGCAGCAACCTCCAAGCATGGGGAGGTTTTGTTTCTTGAAAAAAAAGAACCGTAGACTGAATAGAAAGATGTGCTGAGACTCCAGCCCCAAACTGACCTCGTTTGCAAGAAGGGTTGAACAAACCAACTGTCAGTCAAAAAATGTCACGTCAGTCCCCAGCACTCAAAGGAGAAGAGCAGGCAAGCTGTTACAATTAGCATCTGATCTCATTAGCCAGCACCGTTTCCCCCCATGGGCTTGTGCTTGATTTGATTGCAACAGTAAAGACATAGCGGAGTTTCAAAAGACAGTGAAGTTGTGGGTTATCTGAGCTCACCAAGACTGTCCCTTGTGAACAAGATACCTCTCTGCACTGCTCCCTTAAGGCACATGAGGCCGTGAGGTGCACTCTTAATGACAGCAGTCGCTGCACATTGGGAACCAGCACTCCCTACCTCCTGCCTTCAGGAAGTAACCAGCATTAAATGGCTATTGAGCTCCTGCCCAGTCAGGAAAGTAATCAGTATTATTTTATAATAATAAAATTTGAAGAACGTAATAATAATGGCATAGGAGGTACTGATTCAACATGTGTGTGCTGAGAACACAGAGTCAACATGACTTAGTGGAGAGAAATGGCAGAGGCAGTTACTAGGGAGGCAGTGGTAGTTCCTGGCATTCAGAATTGCGTGCTGCAGCCTATTTTTAGAAATGATGCAGATGTGTTTGTTTGCACATGACCGGTTAATTTTACTTCAAATCAGTAAGTAATTTGTCGAGAACATGTGTAGCTGGGTGTGAGTTATGCATCGCTCCTTTAATGATTCTGGGAGGGTGTCGGGAGGAAGGAGCCAGGCACTGCTCAGTGTCGTCTTATGACAGGACAAGGGCAACGGGTGTCAGCTGGAACAGAGGAGGTTCCACATGAAGAGGAGGCGAAACTTCTTCCCAGTGAGGATGACAGAGTCCTGGAAGGGGCTGCCCAGGGGGGTTGTGGAGTCTCCTTCTCTGGAGATGTTCAAGATCCACCTGGACATGTTCCTGTGCGACTGGATCTAGGGGATCCTGCCGTGGCAGGGGGATTGGACTCGATGATCTTTTGAGGTCCCTCCCAATCCCTAACATTCTATGATTCTATTTGCCTTTCTTCCATGTTGGCAGATTTTCAGTAATAAAAGCAAAAGGAAGGCCTATGCAGCCAAGATTGGAATTTCTCTGTTGGTTTTCAAAGGGTCAGGGGATTCATCTTTTCTGGTGATGAATCAATTTACCCCAACTCCTGTCTAATGCGATAACACAGAATAAGTTAAAACCTTATAAAATGTTAAACGCTTCTGTGAGGGGAGTGCATTGAAGTCATTTACGGTGTCTCTGGAGTTAGCGCTGTCTTTTTCCATTGCTGTTGTGGAGAGAAAACAGCATTTCTAGAAATTCATCCTTATTTCAGACAGTAAACTAAACCACGATGGGGTAAAACAATTGAAGAAGATCAATGGTATCACTTGACATCTCTACGTTAGAGAAGACAAATTAACATGTCAGTGCATCATCATTTGTCCACATACTGTAGACTAGTAGTTAGTCTCTTACCTGAAGGCATTAAAAAACCCCTCCCCAATTAGTTCGCCAGCACTCCTTTATACTGAGTGCTGCTTTGTACTCTCTGAAACCTGAAAAACCTTTCCTTTCTGATGGGGTTTTCTCCAGTTTTCCTCCCAAGTCAGACATTTTTCAAACAGCTGTTTTGCACTTGAAATTGGAGGCCCAAAGTTCTCAGAAAGTCTTATTCTGGGATGGATTCTTGGTCTACTCTTCTGAAAATTTCACTGTAAAGGCACTGGTTTGCTGCCCAGACCAGTTTCCTATCCCAGCTGCAAATTGCTGCAGGACACACTTTGATATTTTTGAGAATCATGTTCCGTAAGTCGGTCAAGATTTGACTCCGTTCAGAGTGTAGCAGAGACTCAAACCCAATCTTGGTACTAAAGTTATGCCAAACCAGCAGAGGCATCCTTTTTCCTGATCTTAGGAGTCTCCTCTTAACAGAAATCGTAGAGATTTGGAATTTATCTTGTTAAAAATGTTATTTACCAAAACCAGATGCATTTTCTCCAAAGGAATCATGTGCTCTGGCTCTCCAACAGTTTGATCTGTCCTGCCTGTCACCACATTAACTCGTACTGAATTTCTTTTGTAGCTATCCCCTGAACAACAGTGATCTGCATCAGTTCAACATTGAAGAGAACGGTGGGGCACCCTACAGCACAAAAATGCCTGCGAGGCACCACCACCACCACCGGCACCACCACCACCACGGCAACTTCAGCGCCCTTGCTCCCGACAGCAAGGACATCATTTCTGCAGTTCCCAACCCAAACAGTGAGTCCTCTGTGGTGAATGTTCTCATGTGTGTCTGTGACAAGGCAGCAAAGGAAAGGACACGGCCACACCAGGTGTTTCTCCTTGGAGGATGTGCTTCATGCTGTCATTTGCTGCCTTTGTAGTGTGTGCAAATGAGACAGGATTTGTAGTGCTTTCGCTTTGCTATGGGGTCGTGGAGTTTGGTGTTAAATTGGTGCTCCACAGCTGAACACAGACCCAGTTAGTCAGAGGCACTGAGTCTCCAGCCACGGGTGCAGGCTGGTTTATTAGCTGTTGCTATTTGTTCATGTAGTTTCACAAACCTGGCCCTGTCTGCCATTGCCTTTTGTTGCTCTGCCCAGCTGGCTTCCAGCCTCTGCTGCTTGGATGTGACTCTTGGTTTCGTGTCTGGGCACAAACAGTAGAAATTTGGAGCAATGGAGAAATAGCATATGCCTGTTGATTGGGTAAAGGGAATAATTCCTGCTCAACCTTACCTGCTACCACTGGACTGAGCTTACTTGCTCAGTGGAGAAATCCTTGGCTTGTGAAGAGCAAAGATGCAGCCCTGGGGAGCTGGGCTGTAGGTCCCTGCTCCTGAGCACGTACAGGATTTTTTAACAGTGAAACAGCTACTTCCATAGGACCAGCGATGCGCTGCCTTTCACTGATCCCTGCACTCCATGCTGGCATGACCTCTGTGCTGGCATGACCTCCATGCTGGGCAGCATGTGGGGCTGGCATACCCCCCCCCTGCCCCAGTACAGCTGCAGAGATCCAGATTGAGCCACTGGGCACTTCTGGGCCACCAGTGGGTATTTGCATCTCAGCTGTGGTCTGCAGCAACCATTACTGCCCCAGAGTGGCACAGACCATCCTGATGGGTGTTCTACACCTAATGGGTACCAGGCACCTGCTGTCTCTCAGCTGAGCTAGTCATGGGGCTACTATGAGCAGTGAAGGGGAGCTGATGAAGCTGTGCTGGGAAGCATCACCTGGGCTGTCAGCCTGGTGCAGGAGGTGTTGGTGACTTTCCAGGGGGCTGTGCCAGTCCATGTTTTTCTTTCCCAAATTAGAGTTGAAGGATGCCAGGAAATTCAGTCAGAGCCAGCTACTCTGCCCTGGGTGTCCCAGTCCTGAGTACTCATTCCTGACAGGGCCTGATGCCAGTAACACCCGGCGCCAATTCGCCGTTCCTCTGAGGAAGCACACAGGGATGAGGTACCTCTGAGGGGAAGCTGTGGTGGGGTCCTGCCAGTGGCTGTGAACGCCAAGCTCTAGCTGTGACACAGAGCTTGCCACTGACCTGCATGGGGAGACTCGTACCCACAGACCTAGACAGAGGTGCAAAGCTAGACCCTTCATGTAGAGTCTGAGTTACCCCTTTTCTGTTTGGGATGATGGGGCTGGATGCCTTTTCAGTGCTGATGCTCAGTGGAATTGGTTTGGTTCGGTTTGTTTGTAATGGAACAGTTGAAATGCTGCTCAGGCTGTTTCAGTGGAGAAAACGGCCTCGTAGAGAACCTGTGGCAAAGGCTTGCTGTGACTGTGCTGAAGTGTCCAGGAGCTCACTGGCTGGCCATCAGCTCTCCAGGACAGCCCACAGAGCCCAGTGTGTGCAGTGAGAGAAACCAAGGAGGGTGGGGACACTATCAGAGTCTGAATCAGGACTTGGGGACAGGGAACTAATGTCTGGCTGCAGGCTGTGTAGAAAGGCCACTAGTGGGAAAGTGTTTCTAGGAAATAAGTAGTCACTAAACTGGGGACACTCTTGGAGAGGAGGATGCTCGTGACCAGAATATCTCAAGTGGAAATGCCTAGAGAGCCAAAAAGCCTCACACAGGGAATAAACTGAGCTAGGGAAACTTCCCTGTGAGGCTGATGGGATGAGTCTGTACGCATCAACACTTCAGTTGGGCTCCCTTGAGTTTTTACAAAGGACCATGGGTGTTTTGTTACTTATTCCAGTTTCTGTGGACTCTGAGCTCTGAGATGGTTTGAAATTAGTCAGAAGTGGAATGTGGAGTGACTGACTGATATGTTAAGTCATGAGAGGGAGAAAGTATCTGCCTTTCCTGCACTTACAGTGATTCTGATAAATGCAGAGTTCCAGATCGGTGTGCAGGATATGGGCAGGAGAGAGGGAGATGCCAGTGCGCCCAGCCAGGGTTCCCATTAAACACCAGTTTCTCAGCAAACACACCGCTTGTGTTCTGTTACCCAAAACAAACCCAGGCCAGACCTGCCTGATTTTTCACATTCCAAGCAATTTGTCTGCTTCAATTACCAGAAGAAGTGAAATCCAGTGAAACGAACCTGACGTGTGTGTTTGCAAAGACAGTTCAGCAGACGTTTCCCTGCGTTCAGCCTGGTGGTTGTATTTGCAGTGCTGCCCTTCACCTCAGAGCTCACATGCACAGATAACATCTGCAGCAGAGCTTCCCCCGGTGTGTCCGCAGGTGCCAGGGACCGCTGTGCTCAGCAGCAGTTAGCAACGCAGGGCAGTGGCCCCTGGCCTGAGTCCTGCACCATGCCGGGTGCACACAAGCAGATGCTCCAGCAGTGGCTGGGGCTGTCACAGAGAGCAGATGCCTACAAGTAGGCAGTGAAGCTTGCAGAATTCTTGTGACACGGAGCATGATGAACAAGTAGACAGGCCCCAGCTTGCCTCTTGGACCCTGGGATGAGCTCACAGGTTCTCACTTTAAAAAATGGCCTTTTTAAAAATCTATGTTCACGGTGAAGTTAAAAGGCTGAACTGGCTTGTTTGCTGCAGTTTCCATTTCCAACAAAAAAACATCTTACAAGTCAGTTTAAAATCACAGCAAACTTGAATAATGGAAATAAGGCACTTTCCCTCTCTCATGTTGTTTTTCAGAGGGGAAATAGAATGACCGTGCTCTCTTAATAACACCAAACCAAACCCAGTGCTGTCGTGTGTTATCTTACTGCCATGGTAATTTATTCCTGGGTGTAACAGCTTTGTGCTTATATCCCTGTAAGCTGGGTTTAGCAGTTTGTCTCTAGTCAGCAGAGCCCTTAATATCTATTTAAACAGCTGTAGAATTAGATCTTGAGTGGGTAATATTTAATATTCTTAGGACAGCTTAAGAACCTGATCCAAACCAAACTGCAGTCACTGCAAGGATTTTATTGATTCCAGAGGGCTTGGAATCAGACTCCAGAGATTACCAGATTGTTCCCAACTGTTATTGCCCAGAAACACGGGAGAATGCAGGTACTAGTGAAGTCATCACATGATGAAGCTCATTTTTTTTTCTGAGTACTTGGAAATACACAGATAGAAGCCACACAGTCCCCAGGATATTGGCAGAGACCTTTCAGGGCTGTCTCGAAAAGTACTGTTCATTCTGTCTGTGTTGGTGGCTTGTTGCAGAGCTCTGTTGACAAAGCACAGCAAATTCCTGACAACAGTCTTGAAGAGGCTGGCATATAAATAAAGATGTCTGCGAGGAGCCAGAACTGTACTCTGATCTCTGTTACACATCACATGTTCTTGAGAGTGGCACCTTGGCTGCATACATAATCTCTTTAGTGACGACGGAGTTTTAGAATATAGCAGGGGATGGAGAGGGAGGAGGTAAGGAGAGAAGGATCTAGCCCAAATGTGGCAAAATCCTGCCTGAGATGAAGGGATGGGTGAGAAGGAGGGGGAAGAATTGTTTGCTAAATAGAAAAAGGTGAGATGACCTGCCAGGAATACTCATGAACCGTTTTAGAGGGTCCTGACAGGGAAGATAAGATGGCTGTGCTGACCGCTGCCTTTTCAAATGCAGTTGTCTTGCTCTGCAGCATCCCTTCAGACCGTGGTTTTTATTTTCTTTCTTTCTTTTGGGCATCTTTTTAGAACTGAGCTCAGGACTTCCCCTTCTTTATGATGAAACTTCTCATCTGAAGAAAATAGAAACGGAGAGTATGAAGGTAGTTGGACCATGGCCAGCCCTGCACGTCGGCATGAACAAGGTACAGCAAACACACATGTACTGCTACGTGTCTGTGCCAGAGAGCCCTTCTGTCGTGTCACAATCAGGAGCTGATGCTTTTCCACCTCTGATTCTTACCAATGTTTATCTGCAACTGACTTGCTTTTTAATCACCTCTCACCATCTCCTCGTGGGACTGGGGTTTGATTTCCACTTTTAGCATTTCCTTCAACTTTGCCTTTTAAAATTTGAGAAGCTGCTGCAATAATGTTATGGTGTGGATTCGGTTCAGTTGTGAAGAGTTAGTCATCCAGGCAGCCCAGAGCTGTAAAAAAATAACAACACTTGAAGTGATAAAAAAAAAAAAGGAAGGCCTTGTTTTTCTACATGAGTAGTCCTGTTGTGCCTTCAAACTCCCCTGGCATCTGATATCAGTGGGTGTTTTAGGAGTGGGTTTTTGCAGGGGTGGCAAAACAGCCGTGTCTCACTGTTTCTCCTGCAGATCAGAGGGCAGCAGCTTGGTGGCTCTTTGTATCAGTGTAGGACAAAGTCCACTGTGCCTGCACTGTAGGGTTCCTTGAACTGAGTCTGCATAGACTGCACCTCTGGTTTGCAATCACATCAGTCCTGGACTGGGTCCATTAAATCAATGAGAACATTGCCACTGGCTTCTGAGGAGGTGGCTCTGGGCCTGTTGAAAGACATGTGGTGTTTTGAGAGTTTTCTGTCAGTCCAAGAGTCAACCCTCTTACAGAATCACAGAATTGTTGAGGCTGGAAAAGCCCTCTCAGCTCATCCAGCCCAGCCCAGGACCTAACTTCTCCACATCGACCAGACCAGGGCACTAAGGGCCACAGCCAGGCTGTGCTTCAACACCTCCAGGGATGGGGACTCCACCACTGCCCTGGGCAGTCTGTTCCAGGGTCTGAGCACCCTTTCTGTCAGGAAAGACTTCCTAACATTCAACCTAACCTTCCCCTGGCAGCTTGAGGCCCTGCCCTCTCATCCTGGTGCTGGTTGCCTGGGAGAAGAGCCTGACCCCCACCTGACTACAACCTCCCTTCAGGGAGGAAGAAGGTCCTCCCTGAGTCTCCCCCACGCAGAATTGGTTTACTTTAATTTTAAACCAACATTTTCTTATTGATGCTGAATCATAGAATCATCAGGGCTCAGAAGGGACCTCGAAAGA